>PVJO010017030.1:0-40271 GCA_004026905.1 Hystrix cristata | reverse complement strand
TTTTTTTTGGAGGTGGTGCTGGGGATCGAGCTCAAGGCCTTGTACCTGTGAGGCAAGCACTCTATCACTTGAGCTAAATCCCCAATCCCTCTTAATTCTTTTTTCATCCCTTTTCTTTTGCTTACCTCTAGCCTCCCTCCAGCTCTTGGTCTCCTTCCCTTTTGCAAAAAAATCTATCTCCCTATTCCCTGTTATCTATATTTTATCTTGCTCTGTGTTTATATATATATATATTTAATACAACAGAAATTATGTGATATTTAACCTTGAGTGCCTGATTTATATCACTGAACATTATGGTCTCAAAATATTGCTATAAAGTCCTACTCATTTTACTTGGTTTTCAAATATGAGCTATTAAGGATAAATATAAAAGTTTTAATAAAGTTTTTAAGTCCCAGAATATACACATCTTGCTGGGAAACTCAAGATTTTTTTTTAAATGTCGTATCAAAATTTTTGCTCCTCTTCCATTTTGAAATGATAATTATATAAATCTCTTATAAAACCATCCATCAAATAGCATATAAAATCTCATTTATAGTTTGCTTTAATATTTTATATGAAATTGTACCTGCAACATAATATATAATTATACATCTAGTTTATATTGTTCACCAATGAATGTTTGAAATACTTTTTTTGAGTTTGAGTTATTTGCATTATTTATTCCTGAAAATCCTTTTCATTTATTCACCTGTTTTTCTCCTACTGGATTGGTTGTTCTTTCTTGTTGCTTTGTGGGTATTATATATTCTCCATAAGTCCCTTAGTTATGTGTTAGGTGGATATCTTTATAAAGGGTGGCAAAGTCTTCCATCAGTGACCTCTATGACCTGCACCCTGTACACTCTAACCATATCTGGTCTCAAACATTGTTTCAAGGTTCGGTCATGTGCATGTGTTTGGTAAACTGATTACTAATCAAGATGCTATAAACATGTTTTGTAACCATTCTAAGGACCTGAACCTCTTAGAAATTTTCCTACTAGCTTCCAACCATTCTTCTATAATGAGGTCTGAATTTGACTGATGAATAACAAAAGATCCAGTATAGAAGAATAAGGAGAATAGAAGCTATCTATACTATTCTAATCCCTGGCTGGGCTCTCAGAAAAATATAGCTGATTTAAAAAAAAATAAGCTATATCATGTTGTAGGAATATTTGTTTAATTGAGCATTAAAATCTCAGAATCATGAAAAATAATAGATCCTTCTTGTAGATGACTTTGTTTTAGGATAGTTTGTATTGAACCTATAAAAATTAAAGCAGAATTTGTTAACTGCCTAACAAAAGTCTAAAACATGTTTCAGTGGTTTGTGACCAAGTAAAGGATGGAGTCCTAAAGGTTGGCAATTAGAAGCCTGTTACCGGAAGGCTAGAAAGTTGGAAGGACAGTGATAGAATTGCTATAGAGGCCAGAGAAAGGGAAATTCATGTTAAGTATTGGTGAAGTAATTACTCAGATATCTATCTATCTGTGAAAACTTGAAAACACAGTATGTGTGTAATAAAACTGTGGATAAGAATAACAAGACTCACAGAGAACATATGTAAAACACCGGTTGGTTAGATTAACCATCCATGAGAAGGTATTGCATGAGAGAATTTAACTAATCTAGGAAATTTTCACTTTCCTAGAGAGATGAAAGGAAATCTTTCTAATCTCAAACTTGCCAGATTGGGAAAAAAAGATTTTTCATTCTTTTCTCAGTGAACAAAATAATCTCCAACTAAGAAATAATCTTGATGCCAGTATCTAATATAAGGTGTTACTGATAAAACATGGCCCCAGAGAGGGAACCCAATAAGTAGTGCAGCTTAACACACTTGAGCACAACTTCTCTCTGAAGAAGTACCTTTAAAAATATTAAATTGCAAAATAAAAAAAGAAATAAAAAATATTAAATTGCAATGCATCAAAAGCATTCTGTGTCACTACCCAAAGTAGGCAAATGCTCAACATGATTTGTGAATGGGTGTGATTTTGTGTAACACAGTGGATTAGTGTTTAATAATGGTAAAAGATAAACTTAGGCACAAGCAAAGCAAGCGTCCAATTGGTTAAAGTTACAAAGTTACATTATTCGGTTTAGACAGCAGGGGAGTCCCTAGTTATATAACTGCCAGCCCCTTCTGATTGGTTAGACTTAAATGTAATTTTTCTTGTTTTTTATAGGTATTTAGAATAAATAGCTCCAGTTAAGTTTCATTTATGTTCACAACCCAAACAAGATTCTGGTCAGTTATGAAGCTAAACAGACATTGCTTTTTCAGAGGTTCTTTATGGCTAATCTCCATTTTATTTACTCCAGTATTACAAGGGAATTAAATCAGCCTAGACTGAAATAGATCAAGAAGTTAAAAATGCAAACAGGCATCTGAGTGTCCAACTTTCTAAAGGAGGAAAGCAGGATGGAAAAGAGAGTTGCAAAGACAATCAAGTTCCCATAGTAAAAGACAACTTGGACAGAGCCAAGAGCTCAAAGAGCAGGACCAAGCTAGAGCTTAGAGTTTCTATGGAAAAGTGACCCCTTTGTAAAGAGCAGTGTCATTTGCAGTTATCTTGCCCTGGATCTGTCATTTAATATTAGGAAAAGTAGGCTAGATAAACTTTTCCTTTCCAGTCTAAAGATCTCTGTGTATGGAAAACAACAGTGGGGCGCTGTACTTAGGAATTCCACACGAAGAACTCATCCCCACCTGCGCCTGGTTTAGGTGATGACATTCTAGATTTTGAGACTATATCTGATGCCCCATGGAATGAGACAAAATAAGGCAGTGATGGTGAACCTTTTAGAGTTTTCAGTGATAGCAAACAGCCCCCTGCAGCATGCTTGCCATAGGTTGGCCGACCCCACAGTAGAGAATGTGTGGTGACAGTGTGCATGTGGAAGATACGTGAATGATTACAAATCAGAGAGTGGATCGCAGTAAACCATTACACTGTGGTTTGTACCAAAATACACTTCCCATTTTCACAACCTTTTATGATCATCTCCCATACATTCCTTTGTAAAATGGAATATCATGAAATTGACATTTTATGAGCACTTGCACACTGGACATAGTCTCTTGCAATATTCTTTCTTGAAAGGCGGCTGACATACTGTAAAAATGTTGTACATAGAACAGTGAAAGTGACTGAAAACCAGATAGGGAGAGATTCTGGAGGATAATCAAGCCAAGCAGGATGTTCTGATCCAGATTGAAAATGCAACAGAACCAACTTGCACTACTGCAGCTTGTTACACCACAGCTATAGCTACACCATGTGGAGCAGAATTTCTCGTTCAACCTAGTTAACCCAATCTCTATAGAAAGAATATGAACATTCTTATACGAATATGAACATGTAAATGAATATTCTTATTTTCCGAAATGATTTGGTTTCGTTCAAGAGATACAAATTCAAACAACAGCAAGATTCTATCTTATTCCAGAAAGAATATTTACAGTCAAGAACTCAACCAGTAATAAATGCTGGCAAGGCTGTAGGGAAAAAGGAACCCTCCTCCACTGTTGGTAGGAGTGCAAATTGGTACAAACACAATGGGCAACGGTATGGACCTTGCTTAAAAAACTACAACTAGAGGTTCCATTTTGACCTATGTATCTTCTCAAAAGAGTTAAAGTCATCATACCAGAGTGATATATGTTTATAGTAGTGCATTCCCATGTTTATAGTAGTGCATTTTATGTCTATAGCTAAATCTTGGATACAACCCATATGCCCATCAACAGATGAATGGATAAAGAAAATAGGGAATTTATAGACAATGGATTACTACTCTGTCACAAAGAAAGATAAATTTGAGGCATTTTTAAATAAATGGATACATTTCGAGACCATAACCCTTAGTGAAATAAATCAGGCACACAAGTATCACATTGTTTCACTCATGTGTCAAACTCAAAGTGTAAAAAAAGAGCAAAACAGGTAGATACAGTATTAGGAAGTAGGAAGAACTTGTTCAGATTGGAAAGGGAGCAAGAGATAGGATGACAGAGAGGGAAGAAAGGGAAAGGGGATTTAAAGAAAAACAAAGAATTGAAAGAAAAAATAGAAATGCATTTTTTGTAAATGGGAAAAGGAAGAAATGTTGGAGGGAGGGGAGGAGAAAGGGACAAAATAAAGAATTAAAATGTTTTTTGTACATGTACCCATCCCTCATGATAAATGCAATCATTATGTACTGCAAACATGTATTAATAAAAAATAAAATAAAACGTTAAAAAGGTAATACTGGTCAGCTGCCATGCTATAAAGATGTACATAGAATAATGAAAAAGACTTGGTTTCAGGTTGGTTTATGTGTATCAATATGTAACTGAATTTTCAAATTTGTCTCAATCTTTTTATTCTATCTTCTGATTAACAAATGATCTTAATTTTGACATACTTAAATACATCAAACATTTACTTCATGGCATATACTTTTAGCATTCTGCTTAACAGTAATTTTATGAGTGCATGAAAATTTTATACTGTAGTCAAATATTTGTAATTTTATTTTACATTTAACACCTCCTTTGTGTGATGTTTGTATTTATGTGGGGAAAGGATGGTGATGCAATTTTATATTTTTTCTCATTTATTGCTCATTTTACTAAAATTCTGTTTTAATCAAAAAGGAGCTATATTAGAGAATGTGACACAATTCTTTCAAAAGTGAGCCCAGTGCACAATTACATAACTTCTCCTCAAATCCTTATCACATGCTACTGCTTAATAAAATTCTACAGACCGAACCCAATATTCTTCCCACAATAGCTTGAACACACAATTTCAGTTTATTGAGAAGGTTTTCTAAATACGCATCTATCTCTTAGGGCAGGGGGAAGGTTTCATCCAAAACACATGGAGTTCCATGCTCACCTGACAGTCTCACACATGCGCAACAGCACCCAAAATATGGAGCGGCCAGGGAAGGTCCACTTACACAGAGTTTCCGGGAGGCTCTGCTCTCAGGTCAAACCCTGACACCACTCTCGGGGGGTGTGGGGGGGGGTTCCAGGAAAGGGTGTAGCTAGAAGAAATCCAAAGGAAACCTTCCATTAGGGGTGTCCAAAGGCGAATTCGGCTCTCCTCGGGGGACTAGGCGTGCAAACCCTGCCACTTTTCTGGTGGCCTCATTTACGGCCCACATCTAGGCTGAATGGGCAGCAGCCTTGAGCATGTGCAGAGCCCCCCCGCCCCCCACACCACTTGGCCCCCTTCTGAGCCCTCTGCTTTCAAAACCCGCAATTCTTCCTGGGGAGGGCGTCCTTGATTTTGCCGGGTGCGGTAGCCGCCCAGTCTGCTCCCTCCGTTTCAGAGTGAGTGTACGCCTGGACACCGCCCTGCGCTGCTCCAAGAGCCAGGCTAGGTTACCGGCAGCTGTTGCCATGGGCCTGGACGCCTAGCAAGGCCTCCTCTGGGTGGGCTCCTCTGAGGCCTTGTCGCTTCAGCTGGTCGCAGGGGCCCTGTTCAGGGTTTCTTCTCTCCCTTTGCTTCTTGAAGACAGCATCTCCCTCGAGGTGCATGCTCTGGGGGCGGCCTCCTGCCAGCGAGTTGAACTGAGCCTGAGAGGGGTCTGCAGAGCAGTGGCGGGTACCAGGTGGCGGCTGTGGGCGCCTGGTAGTGGGGAGCCCTGGACAGTGGCGGAGAGGGCAGTACCGGGGTTACTGGGTGCCCCTGAGGATGGCAGGCTACACCACCCACCTCTTGCTCCCGCCCCTCACGGCTCCGGATCCGGCTTTTTGTATTGTTTTCTTTCTTTCAAACAAGACTAGCTTACCTATGTCCTTCGCAAATTCAGTTTCCTCGTGTGTATTTATATCTAGGTTCTCTGTGCTGAAGTACAGCAGACCCCTGACATTTGCGGGGGTTACATTCCTGGAGCATTCACGAATTGTGAAAAAGCTTGAATTTCAGATATGGTCAGAATGTCTATAAATGCCTATTTTTTATAGTTTGATCCCAAAATGTGCTCTGTCTCCTGCAGTTAAGTAATTTCATTAAATAAAGTACTGTATTCCTAAAGCCTTAGAAGGTGCGAGGCATTTGGGCGGCATCTTAGGGATCTTCAGGCTTGAAGAAGAATAAAAATGAGAATACTAGAGATACCCACATGCAGTACAGCAACCTGTTAGGATGCGGGAATGCTGGTGCACCTGCCAGATGGGTAACTGCGGCAGCCAATCGGCAGCAAGGAGAACTGAATAATGCTCTCGGATTGGCTACTCGCAAACCTCCCGCCAAACAGCTTCCAAGGAATTCCAGGGGCTTCCGAGAGCACTTATTAGTTAGGTTGTAAGGAAAAATCCACCAAAGACTGAGGTCACCAACTCTGAACCGTGACTTCTCAGTGCTAAACTGTACTGGCCGTTTTGTAACCCTGAATCAATATCAAATTATTTACACTTATTTGTTGATATTTGTACCTTTATGATAAGATAAATGCTAAAAGGGAAAATACAGACTTGGATAAAATTGTAAGACCTACAGTTTTTTATCTGAAGTAGGAAATTACTTGAAAGATTTGAAGGGAAAGACAATTGTCTCATTCAAATTTTGTTCTTTTTTCAGTAGTGGGGATTGAACCCGGGAATGTAATATTGAGTTACATCCCAACCCATTTTTATTTATTTATTTGTTTATTTTGAGACAGGATCTTGCTAATTGACTAAATTGCCCAGGTTGGGCTCAGAGTTGCAATCTTCCTGCCCCGGAGTGCTGAGATTACACACATGCATCACCAAGCCCAGCTTGATTCAATTTTTTTTAAATTCCTGGGGGCAGACTAAACCTCTTTCTTTTGAAGAAACTAAGACAAAGTAGTAATTAACAGAACACAGGTAAGAGTCTTGGAAATAATAAATTTAGACTAAAAAGCTTTTAAAAGAATTCAGATAAACATACGGATATATTTGTTAGCAGCATTGTGGACCTTTTTTCTTTCTTCTTCACTCCTGTTCTTCTTTCGTTTTATTTTTATTGAAATAACTAGAAATATAAGGTTTGCATTTTCTGTGGTTAAAGAGAATGTGTGAAGGTAAAGCTAAAGTGGGCAAAATTCAAGGATAGTTTAGATCATTTAATTATGGTACATTTATTTTACACATACATTATGAGTAAGTGGAGTTAAGTCTAACGCCTAATGAACAAAGTTAGCCTAAGACATAAATTTGGAGATGATCAGAGAATGAAAGATTTATCACCTTGACATTGATATAAAAATAGGAGAGAGATCACACAAAGAGCAATTTTTGGAGCTTTTTCTAGTTCTCTAGCTCTGGAAAAGTGGTAACTCAAAGTAGAGACAGAGGATGAATATTCTCAGCACGAGAGGAGAACCAGGATGGTGTGATCAGTAAGTCTGAGATGACTATGATTACAGAGGTAAGAGTTTTATATGTAAGCTTGGGGCAAGTACATGGGACAACTGAAAAGGAAGGACTGTAGCAACATTATGTTTAGACAGCTCAAGCTGTATTTAAAGTACTCTAAGTAGTCTTTGACGAACATTGTTCCTTTGCCTCACTTTCTTTGTCCTTGGCTTTAAATTTCTTATCACATCACCTCCAGGTTCCTGGAGCTTTTCAGATAATTTATATTCCTAACTTATTTATCATTTTCATACTTGCAGGTTATGTTCTGCAATGTGGCAATGAAAAGAAATGACATGATCTCAAAACTCAAACTGTACAATCCAGTTTTTTATGGCATACCGTTGCCTTTGTCAATAATCATCACTCTACATGAATCATAATCAAACATATATAGTTATTTGCTCCCGAGGACTTTGTAGCTTCAGTTCGATTTATTTTCTTCCAATATTTGGTAGATTATTAGAACCTATTCCTAATGAGAAAAAGAAAAGTCTTTGCTAATCTGTCTCTACATATTTACTTGCAAATGTCATGATTTTTAAAATTTTCCCAGGGAAAGATACTTTTCCTAGTACATCTTTGCTTTGCATATTTTGGGGGTCTTGCCAAATAAACCATGAGAGAAGAGCCACTGAACTGAAGAATGTAAATCATATTCAATTAGATTCATTCTGACCTTGAAATTACTTACCAATGTAACAACAAATATATTTATAGTTTTAATTTAATTTAAAATACAGTTTTAAATTGTGTTTATTATAAAGTTTTAAAAAGGTGATATTAAAAGTAGAATTAAATGATATAGACTAAAAGACAAACAGCATAAAGGGCACAAGTACGTTACAAACTCACCAATCTTTCGACCAGTGATGTGTGTGATTCATTTTAAAACAAAATAGTTTTCACATTTTTGTGACACCTGCTCTTCAGCTGACCCTATCTTGGGTCATATTTCTATATCTAACCATATATTTTCACATCTTTAAAGGCTGGCTTGTCCTCTAAGTTTATACCACACTTAATTTAATTAGCTTTATTTTAGTCAATTTGATATTTTTATAAGTTAATGCTACTAAAAAGAATGCTACCACAAATATCCTTCAATTTCTATGGTATCCAATATTATATTGACTCAGACCGATGGCTTGCTGATATAACTGTGACAAAAATTCCTAAATGAGCTTTCAAAATATCTCTCCCACTGGTCAAAAAACGTACTATTTGATCTCATCCAAGACAACAATTGCTATTACCAGATATATAGAAATGTTCTACATGCCAAGAACTGCCTTGCCATGGACCCAAAAGCAACATGGCTTTCCCCCTTTCCATGGCTTGAAATCACTTATCTTTGGTATTTTTGTAACAGTGATGGGAAGCTAACACAATAGTGATTCACAATGCACTTGAATAGTTGCTAGTACTAGTGCCCATCCTAGCATTGCCTATGGCCCAAATGATTATATAATTTTCCTTGGAAATTAATCAATACAGTAAATCTGTTCAGCTGCAGATAGTGTGACAGGTCCTTTCACAATGCCCAGATCAACCGTGAAGAAAAACCGAAAGAACCAATTCATCCTTATTCTACAGCCAATTAAAAAGCCAGAATGTTCCTGCACAGAATGAGATATTTTATAAGTTTCCATAGCCTAAAAATATGAAAATTACTGTGACCATTAATCCTGACTTGTCAACTTCTTCAGATTAAGAAAAATATAGCATATTGTTAAACATGCTCCTGGTTGTGTCTTTGTGGATCATGGAGTATGGCCTTGGGTACTACATACTGCCCCTTGCCCAATGCTCTCTTGCATTGCTCCCATGTTCTGTCCTCCAATTTCCATTACTAGACAGTTTTATTCTGCCATGCTCTTCTACTATGGTGTTCCTGCCTTGGAGCCAATTGACTATTAACTGAACTCTCCAAAACCATAAGTTTAATTGATCCTGTACACATTTAAATTTAATTGTAAGGTATTGTGTCTCAGAAATATAAAAATTGACAAATAGCAGAAAATTGGTACCAGAGAAGTGAGGTAGTTGCTGGGACCCTAACTGAGCATGTGGTATAGAAGTTTCGGTTTGGCTTCCCAAAGGAGTTTGGAAATTTTAGGAGAATCCTTAGAATACTGTAAAAAAAGATTCATGAGTGACTCTGGTTAGACCTCAGGAAACCTGTATTCTGAAAGGAAGGCTGACAGTAAAAGCCAAGTTGGGAAGGTTTTAGTTTGGAACAAGGACTCCATTGACATTTGGACTAGAAGTCATGTGTGTTACACTGTGGCAGAAAATTTGTCTATATTTTGCACATATGATGACAAGTTGCAGGAGATTGAGATTAAGGGCAGTAGATGAATTACTCTGGCAGGGGAAATTTCAAGACAGTTCAATATTCAGGCTCTGGAATGGATACTGCTGGCTTCTTATAGAGAGATTTATAGTAAAAATCTGGGGCAAAAGGCAGAGAAGGAAAAACTAAAAATGTACAATTTGATCCAGAAAGTCCTATGTGTAAAGGTGGGGACAAAAGTAGTGTGGCTGTTAAAGCTATTAATACCGTTAAAAAGCAACCAATTACTTTGTACAGGGACAAGAAGATAGATACCTTTAGGCCATCTCAAGAACCAACAAGACCCCTCAGGCTCAAGAGCACAAAAGTGTAAACCCTTTATTTAAGAAGATGACATGTGCTCAGTAAGGGCCGCCTAATAAATCCTCCAGGATGCATCTTCAGTGCACACTCATCAGACACTCAAAGACCACTGCAGTCATGGTCCAAAGGGGTCTGGCTACTGCTTCTGCTGACAGCAAACCTTCGGGTCATCCATGTGATTCTAGTTTTACTGGTATGCTGAATACAAAAGTTTGGGGTCAAGGAGGCTTCCACCCAGATTTCAAAGGAAGACCTGGGAAGAGTCATGGAGGCCAAAGAGGGCAGTGCTGAAGCTGTGGGAATGAATTCAAAGATGCATTGGAGACCCTAGGATGTCAGAATGCCAGGAACATGGAATATCTGCTAAGGAATGCTGCAGCCCAAGATTGGAGTCAGCCCAAGACAGGCCAGATGGATTGCAATCAGAAAGGCCATCGGGTTGAGGTTTAACAAGCCATCTGGAAACTCATCCCACCCACATGTACCCTACACACCAGATACAGAGCTACAGGACTTGATATTTGCTCCAGTAGGTTTTGGTCTTGGTTAGGGCAGATTCTTTTCTATTTCTCTGTTACTCTTTTTTGTAATAGGAATATTTTCATCGTGCCATTGTTTCCTGGAATTATGTAATATTTTTATTTTTACATATATTCACAGTTACAGATTTGCCTTGAATCTCTGAAGGAACTTGGATACAGACTTTTGAAAATACTGAATTTCTTGAGACTCTGGGAATGGAATTATTGCAATTTGTGTTACACATGGAGTAGTTCTATTTAGATGGATTTATAGACTTAATAGTATCTTTGTTTACACACTACATTATCATTTAAAGATATGTTGTAGGTTATAAAGTTGACAAGGAGTACAATTTGTTCATTAATCCTGATATGTCGACTTCCTTGAGTTAAGAGACACATAGTGCATTATTAAAGCATTCTCTGTTTAGGTCATGGGGACATAACCCTGAGTAGTGTACATGGTCCTAGTCCACTTCACTCTGGCACCACTCCTTTGCTCTGCTCCCCCACCAACATGAAGTCATTGTGCTTGTCGTGCCCTCCTACCATGATGGTCCTGCCTCAGAGCAAGCTGATTATGGAGTGAAATCTCTCAAGATGTGAGCTAGTAACACACAGAAACAAGGAACAATATCTATTTGTGAAACAGTAGATAGAAGACTATGACATTACAGAACAAACAAAGAGAATGATGGCATTATTGACCAATATAAGGTGTTAATTCCATACAAGTATTTGAAACAATACACTTTGTAGACTGCTTTCCTTTGGTATAACAAATACCTGAGATAATAAAAGTATGGGAAAAAAAGTTTCTATTTTAGTTCAGAATTTTTAAAATCTCAGTCCGTTATTGGCTGGCCCCATTGTCTTGGTCTTGCGATGGCATATCGTTATGGAGCATGGTGTAGCAAAACCACCCACAGAAAAGTAAAAGAGAAAAAGGAAGAGTCTAGAAACCCATGATACCTTTCCACAGCATTTCTCTGATTGCATAAACCCTCCCACTAAAGCTTAAATTTTACTTCTTCCTGATAGCAACTTCCTTAGAGCACGTGGACTTCTGGAGAGGAATTTAAGATCCAAATTTTAACACATTAGAATAAAGAACTCAAAACAATTAGCACATCTAATGATAAAAGTGGTTTTATGAAACTTTAAAAATTTTAATCCAGATATAGAGATTCCAAAGAGCAATGCGTTCAGTGTCAAGATAAGAGATAACATAAAAAAGATCCATGTATATAAATAACAGAAATATAACTCAAAATAATAATCAATGTATTTAATCTGAAAGGACACATAACTCTTCCTAAAGAAAAAGTATCAACAAGAACCTGAGACCGGGGCTCGTATTCAGGCACCACTACTTATTAGGCAGAACTCTGATCCAAATGACTTTAGGTTTCTTAGTTTCTCACCTAAAAATGAAAATAAAATAATCTATCTTCCACCTATTTTAGGAAAATTAAATGATTTAATTGAATAAAGTTCTTAATATCTAATATATAGAAAACTTAATTAAGTAAGCTGTCATTATTACCAGGAAGACTAAAGAAATATAACCTTTGCTTAGATAGGCCTATTAAATTAACTTCATCCATTCTATGAGAAAACAAAGACGGTTAATTTACAAGACTAGTGTATGACTCTATTGTAAAATCCTAGTAAATATAATGTAAGAAAGTACAATTGAAAACATATCTAAGGTTTTGAAAATCATCAGTATTTATGTAACAGTTCATTTCCAATAAGTGTGAAATATATATAAAACTAACACAAATATCAAGATAAATTCTTAATGATCATAAAACACTTTTCCTCAAAGCCTTGTCAGAGATGTGATTAGCTTAGAAGTCATATTTCATTTCCCATGAAATGATGAAAGCAAAACAACTATCAGGATTTAAAAGGGCATTATTTTTAATTAAAAATATTCAAGTAAAATGAATTATACTACAAAATTAAACAATCTGTATAAACCTTAAATAGTAAAAATTAAAATTAATCACCAAAAATACAAAAATAAAAAAAGCAAAAAACAGGAGATCAGCTTATAGAAACAATATCTTGCTATGTAATGAAGTGCACAGTGGGATGTTTAAGTGTAGGAAAACTGTCCCCATAATTTCATATGCTATTTTTCAAGACTAAGTCACCCAATATGGACAAAGTAAACCAGTAAAATGTAAGCATAAGCGAAGCAGCACATTTTGTCAATATAGAACACATGAAAGAACGTAACATCATTATATTAAACAAATTGTGCTGTATTTATTGAAGATGTTTTCAGTCTACATTGAAAAATGTTTACTCAGTCTCAGATTGTAAAAAACAGCTTTCCATAAATACAGTGAAGAAATGGACAAAATCAAAATAAAGCTGGTATTTCCTAAACATCATTTTCATTCTGGACATAAAGAATTCAAGAATAAATAAAAAACATTATGAGCTGGCTATATTCAGTTTACTAACAAATGCATTATGTCATATATTATTTTTGAGTTTTTGAGGTGAGAGTGGTTAGCACAGTTTCTCCCCATTTTCAAGAATATAAGATTGCTCAGTTATCATGCTGTACAATAGAGCCCTTGAATACATATCCTCCCATCTAACTGCAATTATGTACATATTTTTGGAGTGGAGGTGGTGGGGACTGAATTCGGCAAGGCTCTACCACTGAGCTACATCTTCAGCCCTTTTTATTTTTTATTTTGGAATGGAACTTGTGATCCTCCTATTCTTTCGCAATGTGAAACCACACTTGCCTCCAATTATTTATCTTTTGGCAGTCACCTCCCTATTTCTTCTACTCTTTAACCATTCTAGAGTCTGGTAACCAGAATAAAATTCTTTATTTTATAAATTTTTAAATTTGACTTATGCGGTGTGGACCAAAGGAATGCCTTACTAATAAGAATCTTCTTGATAAAATTCATGTAATGATCATAAATTATATATCAGAAAATTATAATTATTGGTAGTTTAGGATGGTTATTTGATAAGCATATATAAAAAATATACACATATGCTACTGATTTGTGGTTGAATTTAAAGACAAAAATAGAACCATATTAATATAAGTATGTGTACATGAATAGATATAAGTGCATGTGTATATCTGTATATATAAACATATATATTTATTTATGATAAAAGCATTTAAAAAGTATACACTATTTGACCAACAATATCATGTTTAGGAAATTTTAATGGAAAAACAATATTAAATGAAAAACTAACCACAACGTTAATTTTTGTTATAAAAGTAAATAGCAATAGATTAGAAGCAATCAACATCTACTTAGTAATATTTGCTAAATAGCACTCATATAGTCTTATAACCCAGGCAAAAATGAATGGCTAATAGCCATTTGAAAGTATTAAATTATAAAATATAAAAAAAAATCGGATCTATTTTTGCTTTTTAAATTGTACTATAGCTGAGTCTGTTGGCACATGCTGTCATCCTGGAACCTGGGAGTCCGAGTAAGGAGGATCTTAAGTTTTAGTCCAACCTATACTATATGGCAAGAATCTGTCTCAGAAAGCGTAAACAAAACAAACTTATCATTGCTAAAATTGAATAGTGTTCGTTGTTGTTTCCATTTTGTGATGTGGTCTCACCATTTTACTTAAGCTGTGCTTGAACTGGAGGGATAAAGCAATTCTTCCTCAGCCTGAGTGTCTCGGGTGACAGGTGCCTGGTGTCACAAACATCTCTAATGTCTTTAAGCAGACACAACAGAATTAAGATCAACAGTGACTTCAAGTCTATGAAACTATGAACATAGTTGTGAATTATTTTAAAAAAATAACTATCAACTTTTTCATCCAGACATTGTAATCCTTAAACATTTGCACCAAGTAACAAATTAAATTAGTGTGCAGGTTTGGGAAAATATTATCAAAGGTTAAGATAAATTTTTAGCCAAATTTTGATCAGCAAAGTAAAACTTGTTTGAATTTTCTTAATTTTCAATTAATGATGATACACATCACATAAAATATATGAAACATTTTGACAATATATGAAACATTTTGTCTTATTCTATGTTTTAATATTTAAATTAAATTTAATTTAAATGAAATATTTTAATATTTAATAATGTTAATACTTCAGATTTATAAATTAAGCCACCAAGTATGAATATTTTAAATAAAACAAAGACCAAGTCTTAAGAGTGAGATAAGTTCAGATTATTCTCAATTACTAATATATATTTAATGTCACATGTTTTTTTTATCATTTTTATGTACTTAAATATACATCTGAAATTAACTGATTTCGCCTAGTGAGTAAATTCATTATTCTGTAGCTGCTAGTATTACATATGACAAATTTCATTGTTAAAAAGGAAGTATCTGAAGCGTGAATGGGTGAAAATAATATTTCATAGGATACCAACATAGCGATGTAATTATGAACAGATTGTAACTTCTTTCCTGTAAATGAAGAAACCAACTTATACTGAGATTAGGCACTCTTTGCAGGAGTGCACTAGTGCATAAAATGTGATCTACTTTATTCTTATTCTGGAAAACTGTAGAGTAAGAATAGTAGTAATTGTGACTTTAGTTGTTGTACATGTGTTATAAGAAGTCATATCTGTATAAAAGCTCACATATAAATTTTACAAAGCAAATGTAAAACAAGTAAGATAAAGTATTAAAAATCTGAATAGTGACTAATAGAATAGATATGGAAATATGATAAACCCCCATCCAAGTATTCAAATATAACCATCATCAAGCATCTCATGTATACTTTTACCTGCTCCCCCAAAAAACCAAAAAAATACAATGTGAAATTAACAGATAAGCATAAATACAATCATAAAGATGAGCTAATTAGCTGTATTAACTTGAGAATACCTAAAAGTGTGGAAAAGAGATAATTATAAACATTGTACGAATCAGTTTAAATTCTCAAGGTTTCTCATAACAGCTAAATTGTTCAAAGTCCAACTGTGGTACTAATGATGTAATTTTTACAAAAATTAAAGTATAACTAAAATTTCGGAAACTCTATTAAATAACCAACATTTTTAAAAAACGACGAGAAATTAAAATGGAAATACAACACAAGAAAACCTATATAGTGTACAGCTAAAGCAGCGCTAAAGGGAGTTTTAGGAATAAATGCTCACATCTAAGAAATAGAAAAGACTCAAGTAAACAACACATCACTGCATCTGAAGCAGTTTCAAAGAAACCAAGAACAGTCTCGGTTGCTGCCTTTGTCTTCAAAATTACTAAAAAATTGAAGATGAGAGCAGATATAAATTAATGGAAACTAAAGAACAGTGCATTATCAAAGACAAATGAGCTCTTTCTTCTAAAATATAAAAAATTAAAAACAGACAAGACAGAAACTCAAATCTGAGATGAAAAGTAAAATATTGCAGTTGTCCTCACAGATACACAAAATATTGATATGCATTATTATGAATAACTATAGGGCCACAAACTGAATAATCTAGATGAACTGGATTAATTCCTGAAAATGTAAACCTTTTGAAATCCAAATTACAAAGAAACACAAAACTTGAGGAGACCAAAAACAAATAATGCGATTGATTTGCTAAGCAAATGAAATAGAATCTCCAATCATATAAAAGTTGGTGATGAGGGCTTCACTGGTGAATTCTACCCATTAGTTAAAAAAGTAATATTACCTCCTTGAGTTATCCCCAAAAACAAGAGGAAGAAAGGATTCTTCTAGGTGCATTCTATAAGACTAGTATTATTCTGTTGCTGAAACCAGACAAGGACACACGCACACATGGCCAATATCCTTGATGAACGTAAAGCCTGTTGGCTTTACGTTCAAAAAAATATAAAGAATCTGAATCAAAAACATGTTTAAATGATGATTTGCCATGGTCAAGTGGGATTTATCCCAGGGAGAAAGGATGTTTCATCATGGTGATACATCATATCAACAGAATGATGTACAAAAACCAATTGATGTGGGTAAAATATTTGATAAAACTAAACATCCATTCATGATAAACATGCTGAGCAACGAGGCATACAGAAATTAACCTCAACACAGTAAAGACCATTATTAATGAGACGAAAGCTAACATTATTTTTATCGAAGAAAAGTTGGACAATTTCTTTCTAACAACTGGAATGGGTCAAGAATGATCAATTTTCCTGTTTTTAACCAACATAATAGAGAAAGCCCTGACCAGAGCAATCAGGCAAGAGAAAGAAATAGAGTATTCAAATTAGAAAATAAGTCAATATAAGATGACAAGATTCTCTATTTAGAAAACACTGAAAACTTCAAGACCATCTAGAACTAGATGGAAAATTGGCTAATGGTATAAATAGAGACTGGAACACTTTTCAGTGAAAGAAAAAGAGCAAGAAATTACTCATATATACAGCAACGTGGCTGAACATCAAAATATGCTGTGTGAAAAGACCCAGACACAAATAGAGAGTATATTTTGAAATTCCATTCATATGAAGTACTAGAACAGTCAAAATTTACACATGGTGAAATTAATCACAATGGTGATTGTTTGCTTCATGGGACTTATGGCAGGTTTTGACTTGGAAGATGGAATATTGGAAATAGTATCTTAATTACATGGGAATAGGAAATGTGATAGGATGTTATTATAATTGTCCAGAATTGAACCTTTAATTCTAAGTGATATAAATAAATATCAATATTGTTTGTTTCTAAAATGTATGCTAGATTTCATAAGCTATTTGGTATTAATCCTTCCAAATCAAAATATATTATATTCCTAAAATTAATATATCTGGGGGCAAAGATATATTCCCTATTATTCATAGCAGATGAATGTTATTGAATGACTGAATATAATTCTATTTAAGTCCATTTCTATGAGTTAGATTTCATAGTATATTAATTTATCTCATTTTTTTTGTTTTTTATCTGAAAACATTTACCTTTGTTCCATCACAGTTTGCACAGGTATTTTTTAATTCATGGTAAAGTCAATCCAGTCACACTCCAAATTCCTTGACTATTAAATGTATCCAGTAAAATTTTGTTTTGGTTAATTGCGACCCAACATAGTGTTGTAAGTGATGAATTTTTATTCGGTTGTGTACGTCAAACATAAAAGTCATCAAAGATTTCTGTCATATAGGAAAACAATTGTTGTGTTGATTAATGTGTTTTATTAGATTATCCAGGTAGCTAATATCTAGAAATGTAACAAAATGATTAAACCATTGTGCAAATGCCGACTCAAATATAGTTATGTGATTTAGTTTTAGATGAACCATGCACACGAGCATGGTAGTCTTTTCCTGAAATTTGCGCCTGCACAAAATGAAAAATCAGGAAATACAAAGGAAAGAGATAACATGATTCAGCATATTCTTGGAAATAAAAGCCTAGAAACAGAACAGCAAATAGTTCTCTTGAGAGACAATATGAAACTGAGGAAATTAATATCTGGTGCAATAAACACTCATCCATATTTAGAAAAGGGATATCATTTTTAAAAAACAGAAAGCATTTATAGCATTACAGTGTCTAAAATATATGCAGGAAACTGAAGAAGTAATCTCATTGTCAATTTAGATGTTTTATGTATAGATGCAAGATAAATTTTCTTTTCTATATTGCTTTTAACTGTGCTGTTGTTTGGGATGGTGGTTGTGAATGACTGAATTGAAGGGCCAAAAATTATTTTGGGGAAGAAGACAGAAACTGACTATAAGAACATTCCTTAAGTTAATATATATTTTTTATGATGCTAATATGATTTCTTAAAATTGCAATTATCTAAGGGGCTCAATATACAAATGCCCAATTACTCTTGTTTTTCCTTTCTGTTCATTAGTCTCAAATGGTTCTCTGCTGAATATTTTGGGGTTTAATATTTAGAATAGTATATTAAAGATATATTAAAATAGTAACTTATGATAAAGTACCTTATATCAAATTTCCACAAATCCAGTAATTTTTTGGTCTCTCAACACAGAAACAGCTATCATCCTTTTCTGAGATAATCACAACATTCCATTTTAGATCATATATACAGTAAATTAAAATGAAAAATTTAAAGTTCTTTGATTTGTTATGCTTCCAGAAAAGGATCATTTGAACATTTTTACAATGGCTGAGATTTGTGTATTAGAATAAAAAAACAGATTAATCATTTTCATTTTTTAGCAAAACGAGTAGAATCATTCCACATAAAACAAATATCTGGGGGCTGGGGATTTAGCTCAGTGATTAGAATGCTTGCCTTGCAAGCACAAGGCCCTGAGTTCGATCCCCGGCACCACCAAAAACAAAACAAAACAAAACAACAAAAAAACAAATATCTGTGGGTTGTACTCTTTAATTGAATTCCAAAGTCCATTTTATACATAGATGTACTAATATCAGACCCTTGATTTGTTTATGTTTACATCATTATTCCTCAATCCAGTATTTTTCCATCATTCTATTCATTCAGAAAGTAGGAAAAAAGAAATCTTGCATTTCCTTTTGCTAGTAATAGATGTTGTTTACATATTTTATGAAAATGCTATGGTGCGCATAGTCCCGAGTGTGTCTGGATGAGTTATGGAGATGTGTCCTTGGGATCTTCTTCTGGTCCCTCACACCTTCCACCGCCACACTCTTCCCTGCTCTGCTTCCCGCTGTAACGAACGAAGGGGCTTTGTTCTGCGATGCCCTTTTGCAAGGAAGTGTCTGCCTGGAAGCCAGCCAATCATGGACTGAAATCCTGAGTACAGTATACCTCTCCTCTGAGAAGCTGTTTAATGTTGGATAATGTGTGAGTGATGGGGAAGTTACTAATACCAATACCTTGAATGAAGCATTCATTATTTGATATATTGCAAAAAAAAATCACTGATGCTCTACTCTACAGTCAAATGGACAGTTGAAATAACAGGTAGCTTATACGGTGAAATTGCGGTATAGCAGCAGAGGAAGCAAGGAGAAAACAAAACTTCAGTAAAATAAGTTCAGGCTGATCTTAATCCCTGAACTTTAAGGTGTTTTCTCTAAGTACTCCATTCTTGAAACATTTTCTACAGACTCCCATCACTCACGAAATCTATCTTGATCAAAGTCAAGATAGTATCTATTTTCAGAAAGGGGTCTAACTGCTCTTCTCTTCTGGAACCCTGGTCAATGAGGCGGATATGAAATGATCCACAGAACAAAAAGTCCCCCAAATGGTCCAGATTTCTATGTGTAGATACATCCATCATAGATGGATTCCAATTATTCATGTTTCCTTACTGAGCTGGGAACTAGAAAGACCTGGGTACTATCAGCTCTAACCTAGTGGAATACAGACGCAGGAGGAGAAAAGGCTCAGTCTAGAATCATACACGAAAAATTGGTTGAAGTAATTTACTTCTTTGGACTTTCAGACATTCACCAGATTCTCTAACGTTCAACTAGTTGACATCAAAGCAGGTAAAAGCGCTAGCTGATTTCCCTTCTCAGCTCCCAAATTGATGAGGTTAGAAAATGGAGAAAAGCTAGTTGAGATGAATTTAATAACAGCACTGTCTTCAATATGTGAACATTTAAATAAAACATTCCATGCTCCCTGGTCACCAATACTTGGTTTTCATATGTGCATCTTTTTGCTACCTGGGTATCTAGTCATAGCATTATTGTACAGCTGGCCACTTCTGCTATAAATTTTGATGCTTGTTAAACATTTAAATTTCATAGTGCAGAAAATTTAGCATGGAGATTGAAATGTGCATTCATTTTCTGGTCACCTTCTAGGTACAGCTGAGGAATATACCACACTGGATGATATTCCCTTACATCTTGGTGGCACTGGGGATACCCCCAAGCTTGTGTTAGTCTGCAGCACAGCCTAGGTGAATCTCTGTGGAGGGCCTATGACTCCTGCTATGTCGGGGCCCAGGGAGTTCTCTTAGCGTGGTGTCAAACCACATTGGGAATGGACACCGATGTGGCTGAGCTAGGAGACACTGCCTCTCCCTAATGTTGCTGTCATGACTACATCCACTCTGAGTCCACACTCTGCTCCTAATAGATTACCCACAATTCTGCTGACATTCCATTCACTGTGTCTAGTTTATAGCAGAAACTGTTTCCCATGAACCATGAACCTCGGATACTGTCTTAGCCACTCTCTGATCACCAGGACAAAATATCTTATAGCCATAACTCAAAGGCAGTGAGGTTTCTTTTTGTTCATAGTTACGATGCATGATTGGCGGGCTCCAAGGCACAACAGCATGGCTGAGGGGCACGGTGGAGGAAAAGCTGCTAGCATTACGGCAGGAGAGAAGCAGAGACTGAAGGGAGGAGTTAGGGAGGAAGGCACACCCTTCCGAATCATGCTTCCAAGTAACCCACCACTTCTGAACAGGCCCCACCTTCTAACAGCATGCTCAGCTGTGAATTAAGCAATGGACTGATCCAATGATGAGTGTAGTGTTCACACAACTCAGTCACCTTCCAAAATCCCTCCCTCCGAACACCTAAGATGTTTGGGCACAGTCTAGATCTAAGCCATAACAGATACACTGGAATCATGACAAAAACTTGTCTTCTCGTCTTTTCTTTTGTACAGAAAACACTAGCACTAAAGATGGAGTATACTATTTTTCTGCATTGAATGTTTACTTTTTACTTTAATTAATATATAATGAAAGTAATGTAAAATTTTACTTAACTAAGTCCATCAATTTAAATTCAGCAACTCAGTAGTGAGACACTGTTGGGTAATAATTACCATTATCCAATTCTAGAATACATTTATTACCACTTGCCCCTAAATGCATCTATTAGCAGTTACTTCCAGTGTCAGTCCCTAGAAACTACTAATCTGCTTTCTGTTTGTCTGGATTCCCCCCTTTTTACATTTTGTATAAAAAGAATCTTAAAATATGTGACCTTTTCTGCCTGACTTCTTACCTTGCATAATGATTTCAAAGTTTATGCATTTTGTCATATGCTTCATGCTAACAAAAATGACCATTAAAATAATATGTGTTAGAAAGATGTAGAGAAATCAGATGCCTTGTACATTGCTGGTGGGAAAATTAAATATGGTGGTACAGCTACTGTGGAAACATTTTGGAACTTCCTTAAAAACCCATGTTGCACAGCATTTTAACTTCTAGGCAAATAACCAGGAGAAATGAGAACATGCATTCACATAAATACTTATAGCAGCCTTATACATAATCACAAAAATGTAGAAGAAAGCTCAGTGCCTGTTAATATGGTTAAAAAATTGATAAAAGCCATACAAAAGAGTATTTTACAGAAAAAGAGACTTTATAAATCTTTTAAAAGATACTACATCCTCAAAATAACTTTTGTTTTCCTTCTTTCTTAAAACAATTATAGAGTACAGATACAGAAATAGGCACTGTATTATCAATAAGGCAAATATAAATCAGAATATTTTTTAAATATTATAAATCTTGGGTTTACTTTAAATGTCTTTATGTTTGGTAATGAAGTATGAACAGATTTAAAATGCATATGAGTTTTGCTGACTTGCATCAGAGACTATTATGTAACAAATATGGTGATCCTGTGAGATTCCATCAGATTTCTAGACTAGATTCTAGAATCACTTCATATAGATTCTACTTTTTAAATCTTCTCTGTTTACTAATTTCAACCCTTAAGCTCATAGTCAACCGTTCTTACTTACATCTATTAACTAGAAAATACAAAGGAGAATAAAACTTTATTAATTTCACTTGTAAAGTTGAGGTTAGTTAATTTAGTTGGAAAAGGTAAGGGTTCATTCTGAGAAATTTAGGCAAACTGAGATCATCTGAAAATCACTGTAGAAACATAGAGAGATTCCAGAAAACTGAAATCATTGTAGAAATGTAGGGAGAAAGACATTGAAGAATGTTTGCAATGTAATAGTATTTTTATAGCATTCTTTGGAAAAATATTCAGAACTTCACCAATTGAAATAGAGTGAACTCAACTTGAGACAACCTCTTCATTAGTCTCAACAACTTCCCCTTACTTCAAAGACACAATATATGGAAACAAAATATTGAGCAACTGAGATGGAGAAAAAAATTTGGAAGACATTTGGGGAGTATTCAAGGCAGAATTTTGTGAACGGATGGTACTGACATCATAAAGTAGGTGGCTGAGGATAAACTGTAGTTTACATATACAATTATCAATACATTGGCAATACTTTGTGCAATGAAACCTACACTCTCTTAGTCTACAAGGCCATATTGAATTCGATCAGGAATGCTATCCAGTCCTGTTTCTAGATAGCTGAGGGTACAATTTTGAATTAATTATACAAAGGTTAAACAAGATTTTTTCATTTGAAATTGTTTTTTGGCCACCTGAATCCTTAGCTAACTTTAGTATAAGGAATAAGTCAAATGCAAATATAAATTCTTCGGTGAAAGAAATCCTACATGTAAAAGAATAGGTAAGTTAAAATAATTTCCATCTGACATTATCCAGATTAAACAGAATTATTTCCTGACAATTCTACATAAATGGAAAAGAACCTCTCAAAACTGTATACTTCTTGGATTGTGTTAGACCAGTCTATTCTTGAATGTATATCTGCACTCAGAGAATGTAATGTGATTAGCTTGGCTTTATTACTATCTGTGTCAATCATTATAACACAGAAGGTAATTGACTAGAAGAATTAGATACCCTTGCTTAAAACAAACAAACAAAAACAAAATGTTACCTCCCAGCTTTAGTATAGAGGGTACATTGAGAGTTATTAAATATCCACTTAGTATGTTTTATATATTATTAACTGGGTACTTATCCAACTCCTGGAACTCTAACAGGGAATAACGGTACAGGAATGAGCGAAGGTTTTCTGTGTAGTCAGTGATAGCCTAATGTGAGGGTTAAATATGCGAATATTTAATTCAATATTATATAAGTAAAAATACTCTTCCTGAGAGTAGGATGTCAAGCAAAATACTGCATAAATGGTGACACGTTAGTGCCTTGAAAATGGTTAAGCAATTATCAGGGAAGGAGCAGAAAAGATGATGTCCCAGAAAAGGAAGAATAGCCCTGAAAAGACACTGAGGTAAAAAATAGCTGCAGATTGAGTTCTGAGAAATCAGGCCGGATAGCATTCCCAATCAAATTCAACATGGCCTTGTAGACTAAGATAGTGAGTGTGGGTTTCATCCCATAAAATATTGGCAAATATGTAAATCATAGTCTATCCCAACCTCTGTAGGATTGTGGTGTATGCTAGATGGCCTCCCAAGTGGCCACAGCAAGCCTGAGCTAGTTGTATTTGGGCCAAGAAGAAAGGTGTAATACACTGCCCTGGGCAGCCGTTGATGTGTTAAAAGTGTGTGATAAACCCAGATGGAGAGCCTGACACATTAAATTCCAAAAGACGCCTGGACTCCAAAGATAGATATAGGAAGCAGACATTTTGATTAACATTCAGGGCAATTGTAATAAGACAAAATAGTATTACATTATATTGTCATGCATACGCATAAGTGTACAATACTCTATATGCACACAACATTAGAGGTTTATGGATATTCAGTAGAATCATTTAAAATTTCAGTGTTTTGGGGAGGAAATTACACTGAACTCGACTAATGAACACTTAAAAATTCATAGGGAATTTTCCCACTGGAATATTTTAAACCAAATTAAAGTTTTAGTATTGTAGAATTGAAAGCATTATATCTAAAATTATAAGTATTTTGTGTTACTTAAAATACAAAGTGTTCTGTGAGCTTTACGATGTCGCTAGGCTTTTATTAGTTTCTTGATTATAGTACTAGGACCCAGCAATACTATTTGTGCAGGATCATGCTATAGAAACAATTTGTTCAGGATCTTCTAAAAATTTGAATCGTGGGCATCTCATTTGGATGTCCGTCTTTGTTCTTGGATCTCGATTTTAAATCTGTTGAATTGCAGTCATTCCCTTTCATCGGGATACTTAACCTTCTTGGCCAGCATTTATATACATTTATTGCCTGTACCACATTTAATTTGCATGTCTATTTCATATTCAATGTTAACTCTTTAGGATGTGTGGGATTTTCCAGAAAGACTTTAATGTGTAATTCATTAGCATTCACTTGGAAGCTTCTGCCCTTAACAGAGTCTAGGAAAGATAATTACTAGAGTTAAAAGATTACTTTTGGTATATTTTCCATATTAGGAAATATGTTTTACATTAAAAACTCATTAAATATGTATAGTACCTTATTAAGGTCATTATTATTATTTACCACACAAATAAATGAAGTTGACTCTCTTCGAGATGTTTAGTACACTCATTTTGAAGGTGTAACACTTAAGTCCATTGATACCACATTGAACCTAACTGTTTCACTTTAAAAAGAGCTTTTATGAATGATTTTGCCGATTAGGGCTTTAAAGAATATAGAAGGGAATTAGGGGAATAATATAAGGGAAAGAATAATGGCCTCATTAAAAACTGTTTTGCAGAGATTGCATGCATTAAAATGCACACAGTAGCTACAATTAGTTGAGCAAATGGTGAATGTGTCCTGATCCTTTTACCTCTCCAGGAAATTCTTCCAGCACATTATTTGTAAGGCTACCAGCTAAGGAATCTATGATATCGTTCAGATAGCTTTATATAGGAGAAATCAATAACTTTGGAAAGCATTTATGTTTTACACAGATTGCTAAGGTGATTAAGTGACAGGAGAAAAACATCTATAATTTCTTAAATCCTTGTCTTACTGGAATAATGACTTTTCTCTTACAAAAATCCATAGATTTCAGTCCTAAAGAACAGTTTAGCATTTTTACCAATGATTTTATTTTGATGGTTGCACCCAGAAATATACTTATTTTTTATGATCAAAAATGTATATATTCACTCACACATCTTTTACTATATACACCATTGAAGAAAATAAAACATAATAATGAGCAGTCAGGCCAAAATAGCTTCCATTTTATGTAAATATATTGGAGTTGTATACTACAACTACTTTCTTCCCTACTGAATAAGCAGTACTGTACACTATGTCCCTGGGAAGGGTTACACCGCAGTTCTGCGGTCTTGTGGAATCTCTTTGGCCCAAGTGGTGACAGGCAATTTTAGCTTTTCTCAGGATTACTTCTTCCAGACACAGTTTTGACTTTAGATTCTTGGAAGAATTTCAGATGGAGCTGGGGAGGGAAGTACAACTCAATGGTGTAAATTATGGTTTATCTTTGCGTTTGTGTTTTCTGGCTTTTGCTGGTTTGAATTACAACCTTACTACCAGTTGCCTGTAGTTTGGAAGCTGTCTGTGTGATGAAATTACATCTTTAAGTGGTTTAACTGATCTTGATCAAACTCAAGATTTATTGTTGTCCTTTTTGAAAACCCCTCTCTATTTGTGCCTACACATTCAGCAGAACATTTATTTTTATAAACTAGTCATTTTTTCCTCTAAGATTTTTATAGGCTTAATCAGAACTCAAAGACATCAATATAAAACATTATCTTAACCGTAAATCGTAGAGTCTTTTTACAGCTTTGTGTTTTGAAGTCCCACCTTTAAGCTTCATAGAATAATTGATGTTTCCTTCACTCCTTTCCCTAGAAATCATTCGGTAAAGCAGATTGGCAACTTCAAAATATATTAGACTTATTGAAATGGTTTTTAGACATCTAGAAGAAAGGGACACGTGTCCTTGATTTAAAAATACACTTTGCATAATTCTTTCACTTAGTCACTTATTTTACAATCAGGTTTTTGGACTCAGTCTGTCCTCACTTTTGGGCTTAATGGCATGGAAAATGTTAAAATCCCAGGTATGAGTCCCATCAATCCCCATCCTTTCAGCAATAAGAAATTTTATTGTACTCACTTGGACAAAAATCTAATGCATGTTGTTCATATATGTTGAATGCTTTTTCTTAAAACTACATTGCCTTATTAGCTTTCCTCAGATTATAAATGTTTAGGAAATAATAATATCAATGACTCTACAAATATTTATTGAACACCAAACATATTTTGACACTTCTACAAATATTTATTTGAACATCAAACATATTTTGACACTTCTCTAAGATCAGATAAAACAATAATATGGCAAATGAAGAATGTTTTATGCCCGGTGGATGCTTTCTTAAGAGCTAACAGGAGAAAAAAAAGAAAAAAAGAGGCAGATAAAATGTTGATGGCTGAAAATGAATATATATTATATGGACTTATATCAGTGGGCTGTTTAGACCAGGTTCAGTCTGAAATACAAAGGATATGAGAAAATGAAGTTATCCCGAAAAACAGTACCTAAGTAAAGACCTTTTTTACAAGCAGCTGACAAGGGGAGCAATGGTCCAGGAAGATTGAGAAGCATGAAAAACAGTGAAATATCGGTAGACAGGACTAGCTAATAGATGTTAAATAGGCAAGACTGGCTAATACTGAAAGATGGAAGTAGAAAGTTTGCGTGACAAGCCAGGCCGTATGGTGATTTTCACGGTTCCACAGTGGGGAACCAGTAAATAGGCTTTTCAATAGAGAGTAAGGCAATCAAATGTACACTTTGGGAGGCATCATTCCCTACAGAGTACAGAAAGGGAATTACAAGAAAAACGATTGCATCGGAAAGAGATTGTTGTAGTAACCGATGTGAAGAACGAGTTATCAGAATGATTATTGCAAGCTGGAGAACTAGTTAAAGAAAGATTTTAAAGAACTTGATAACCAAAGGGGCAAGGAGGGGATGGAAAATGCAAAGAGTGCTGTCAATCGTTTTGGTTCATGTGGAGGAATTGCCATCAGTCTGCTTAGGCAGGACAAAAGGCAGAGCAGATTGTCAGCAAAAGAACAAGTTTTCCTTTAGACGGGTTTAGTTTAAAGTTGCTATGGGGGCATCAAAGTGAAAATATTTTCTGTTTTTATAGGAAAATGTTAGAATTTGCCAAAATCGTGCTTTTGATGAACTTGGCCAAGAAGGGTCTAGATCAAACAAGAAGAAAATGATGAGAGAAAAGAATGAAAGAAGGATGAAGGACAGATAAAAAAGGTATTCGACAAATAGCAAATGGACCAGGAAAATTTACTATTAAAACGTGATGAAGCAATATTCCAAGAAGAATGGTCAGATGCTGTTCTAGGTGGTGTTTTGGTCACTTTCCTGTCTCTGAGACACAGTACCCAAACACTGTGATTGAAAGGAGAGAAGTTGGTCTGGCCCACAGTTACAGTCCATGACCAGCTGGCAGAACAGCATGGCAGAGAGGCATCGTGGAGGAAAAGTTGTTCATATAATGGTGGCCAGAATGCAGAGAAGGAAAGGAGCCAGGAAGGGAAATGTGTGCTTCCGGGTCATGCCACCAGTGACCTCAACCCCACCTCCCAACAGCAAGTGAGATACATGTTCTCATTTATACAATCACCTTCCCAGAGCCCCAAATATGAGTGCATAAACTCTTAGGGAATATATAGATATAAAACAAGACATTTGTGAATAACAAAATAATAAATTACCTTGTAAGTATGTATTTAGAGGCTATCGTACACAAAGAAGCCAAATTCTGAAGGATTATTTACTGAGTAGGAAGCTAACAGGTAGAAAAGTACATGTAAATTAATACCACACTACGTGAAAGTTTGACTGTTAAGAGAATTAGCAATATGAGAGAAAATAGAAGTAAATAAGTCCTTGGGAGCAAGTAGCCTGATGCAAATCCTTCTCCTACTCCATTTTATTTCCTTTACCTATACTCTTTCAGAGAGAAATTTGAAGAAATGCCCTTACTCTATACATACTCTAATTAAATATTACAATAGTAGTCTGAAGCCAAAATGTTATCAGCTGCCTGTAACACTGCAATCAAACAAGGTTATCCTCATTAATTTTAGTGTAGTAATGCAGTCACATTCTCTAAATTGAAATCACAAAGTATCCAAATTAATTTAAATACTACTTTACTTACAAATTTCATTCAGTTGCATGAATGTTAGCACATGGAAAATGTCACCTTCCCCCCATAGTCTATTCTTCATAATTCTTTCTGCCCTCAGGTTTAAGAAATCTCCCTCCCCTCCTATCTGATGGCCTCAGGAATCCATCTCTTCTATCGCTCTGTTCACAGAAAACTGAAGTCCTTTCTACCATTTCGTTCATCCTCAAGTTCTAGATAACCGCTCATTCCAACCAGATATTTTTCTCTTACACCTTCAGTTGTAGATGTCTTTAGATTTCAGTGAGAGGTACTCAGTAGGGAAAAATGTTGGAAGAATGCAATGTCTTAGCGAGAATTTTTTTTAGATATGAAATAAAAGTATAGATTTCTCATGAGACATGATCTTTCTGCAGGAGAAATATGGATTTATTTGTCTATATCATAATGGAAAAAGGAGAGAGTACAGGACATCTACTGGGTCTCTCAGCTAAGCCAAGTTACTTGAAATCTATGGAAAAGCAATTAAATTATTAGGGAGAATTATTATCATAAGGTAGGTGAGGATGAAATGAAATGATTAATGGAAACGCCTGGTGTCTGGTGAACGCAATAAAGAATATTGATTAACCCTGGTAGTTCTCACTCTAAAAAGTTGGGATCATGATTTCTAATCTTACAGTACTAAAAGAATCTTTACCAAATTCTGACCTAGACTTTCAAGCCTCTTTATGTAAAAAGTAAGAATTTAACATGTTTCAATTTAATATTTACTTAGAATAAATTATGGCTAGTGCTTAAGAGGAGGTGAAGTTTGAGAATATTTTCAAGTTTTTTTTTTCCATTTTCCTGCCATTCTGAAAAGGTAAGAGAATGCCTTTTTTAAAAAAGAACAGACAGAAGACAAAAGATATTTGCTAGTATGGTGAATGTAGTAGTCAGTTTTTGAAAGACTCTTCAGTGAACATTTAGTTAACAAAGTTTTTTTTTTTTTTGTAATAATTAAAGGTAGTGTGTATGGTTTCACTAAGGCTTGAACCTGTTATGGTATAAAACATGAAAAAGAATTTTTAGTTTACACTAATATTTACTTCTTGTTTACATTTGTCATGGTGTAAATATTCTTATAAATTAATATTAAGAAATGTCCTAAACACTAATGTTATTTTTCTGAGGTATCGCTCATGTTAATTTTACAAAGCCTCATTTTAATAGTGCCTGAGATTAAACTCCCTTTTTAGTATCGACATGGAATTAAACACTAAATGGAGGATAGATGCAAGCTTCCATATTGTCACTGAACATAGAATAAGCAACCAACGTGGCAAAACACTTTTAGATATAACTTACTGGAAAGAATAATTTGCAACACATATCTCCTTGTGATTACAAGGAAGAAAAATGGGAAATAAATGCTTTCCAATCAATGATTGATTTTTTTTTACTGTGATTACTGATGATTAGTTAGAAGTTCCCAGTCAATCAACCACAACTATGAAGGATACTTCTGAACCATCTTCTTTCACACTCCATAAGATTCTATTCAGAAAACAAAACTGATATTAAAAAAAAAAAAATTCCAAGCAAATTTTCAGACGAAATTTACTCTTCTTAGAGTGGGAGAAGATGCCAGGAAAGGAGGAGTGTGTAAATCAATTCAAATACAAGTAGAAAATTCTGCATGTTTACTTAGCAGGACACAGAACACTTACTCTTGGACTCTTAAGAAAAAGATAAAATATTTAAGGGAAAAACAACCTCTGAGCAAATGTTTCTGCTCACTTTTTCACATTCAGCAATTTACTTAATCTCTTAGGACCCTTGGTTTTTTAGCTGATATTCGTGGTGTAATATTTTATAGTGCCTCCTTAAAGCTTCATGACTCTGAAGCTCAGGGACTCTTAGCAATAGAGTTATTTGTACTGATCGGTATTTAAATGTACATTTATGGGATGACAGTTACATCAAGAATAAACACAATAAAATGCAAAGAATTGAATTTTGAAAGAGCAACAGTAAATAGATGGATGCAATATGCTTTTTTCAAACCAGTATTCAAAAGTTTGAGTGGTATCAGTGCAAGTGTGAAATTTCTTATCTTACAGAAATTTGAACCTATCATTCTTTTATGAAAACAAAATACATTTGACTCTTATTTGGAAGCTTGGTTACGGAAAAAATAAATATGTGAAATAAATATACAAAGTAAACCTCTGAAAGTGTTCCAGAATAATGCCTTACTCAGTAAAAAATAATAATAAATGAACGAAATGCTGAGTATTAATCGAAGGTTCGGAATCTTCCTTCCTAACTGCCGCCTGCAAGGACAGAAAGGTCTCAGTTTTCTCTACGCTCAGTGGATAAATCAGCCCCAATTTTAAGATGGAATTTTTTTTTAACCTTAAAAGGTCTATTTCTATGCCACAATAAATGGCTTGGGGATTATCTAACACTTTGGATTATCTGCACCATTAGTGAGGATAATAAAGAGCTGACTACATTTTGCATTGAAATAGCACGGTCTATTACGCTCATGAATAGTCTGAGAATGAAGCATTGGCAACTCCTTGCTGCATTTATGTACAAGGGCTTAATTGACTGCAGCCGGGCTGATGGGGCTTTTAGGTTGTTTACAATTGATGGTACATCCATCACTTTTTCAATTATTAGTTTGGAAATTACTAAAATTGATTATAGTGAATAATTATGTAGCTGTGGTCTCTAGACATATGCGATTTCTCGTTTTACAAAAATGCAGACTTATTCTCCAATTATCTTGACTCGAGAGTCTCGTCGTTTTCTTGGTAAGTACTTGTTGTCATTTTTGTCCTGTGCTCCTTTTCAAGGGCATTAAAAGGAATTACCAAAATAGTAATAATTTTCAGGAAATGTAATTCAAGAAATGTAAAGGAAACCAATATCAGTTACCAGAGTTTAAAACTCTGAGAGATTGGTGGAAATTCATTTTCCCTAAAATATTTGAAGCATTTCTACTTATGGAAATCATAAAACCTAAGCGAGTTTTTCCCCCTAAACATTACCACATGTCTGGGACTTAAATATCCCTATCTAAGTTATGATAAAGATAAAATTCCTTTGTGTTCCTCTGCAAAGCTATTTTTGTTATTTTTCCACGGTCCACGAATCACAGTGATGCTGGAGAAAACGGCATTCTTCACTCACTAAATCGGCCATGAATTTGCAATGGTGTTTCATGCAGAATGTCTGGCATAGACTATTTTGTTCTTTCTAATTTTGAAGTTTTAAAAATACTTGTTCATTTCCTTATTTTTCTTAGAGAAAATAACCAAGTGCTAGGTAATTTTGAATGGTAGGATCAACCCCAGCATTTGTCTTACAACAGTAATATTTAACTTGAAATAATTTCTGGTGCTTCTTTCTGTATTTATACGTCAATATAAGAATGATAACAAAACTAATCTTGCTTCCACAAGAGATAAAGACAGCTAAATGACATTTAGATAAAAATTCACCACAAAACACTCTTCACAGTTTCATGCTGATGCTCAACTACTTTTAAGTCTTTAACATGACTCTTCTAATTGTTAGAAATGAATTTTTGGAAAAGGCAAAAGATTTTCTCTTTGCATAGAATATACATTCGAGTGTACAAGATAAACAAGCAATTATAAAAGAAAACAGTCACTTGTTTGAGCAAGGTGAATGATGTGAAGGAAAAAGGTTTTAGGTGGGGGCTAACAGAGGTTCACTAAGGCAGGCAGGGAAAATACTGTAGACACACGGTGACCACGAGGACCTCAGAACTCTCTGAGGAAAGGAACTCCCTTAGAAGAAGAGCCCAGAAAGTAAATGTAAACAGCTCTGAGGCTCCTCAGGCAGACACACGGCTATTATCCATTTTAAAAAGGTCCTACACAGAGAAGCAAACATGTGGGTGGGGAAGTGGCAGTTACAGTACAGCGGACTATAAAGACAGCTAGGGCAGAGCCATGGCAAAGTCTCTATTCTATTGAGAAAGGCTTGCGGATAGTTCTAGATGTTGTTTTCATTAATCTGTTGAGAAAAAATAATTTTGGATAAATAGGTTTAAGAAGGGATAGAATTCTGAGTTCTATTTTGATCATTTTTAGTTTGCTTTGTCTCTTACATGGTCGAAAGGAAAAGGACAAGCAGACAAGTAGACAACTACATTTTAAATGTGAAATCAAGAAAGAGATTGGGACCAGATATGCATTTTAAAATCATCAGTGTCAGTGACAAATCTCACGGGGGCCACTGACATCCCATGGAGAAAACGTAGAGACAGAAGAAAAGAAAAATATTTCCCAAAATATGAATGCAATTAGTGGCACAGTCTTGCAGCTTTCAGTTGTGTAGAAGGAAAAAGGTATAAGTGGCACATAATTTGCAACTTGCTCTACTTTTATCTGCACTACTGCACTGCAGTGTTGGATCACAAGGCTTTTCCCCACTTGCTTCATTTTTCTTATTTTTCTAAAGGTACATTCTAAGAATGTGTGCATGTTATTTTACATGTGTGAAAATGTCTACATTAAGTTTCAAATCTTGACCTATAATTTATTTTAGATAAATTATTTATTTTTTTACATAATTTACTTAAGATAAATCCACTTCCCATCAGATATCCATGCACTATCTGTGGTACTTAGGTCTTGATAAATTATGTGATGTCAGTCTGATTCTTGTTCCTTAAGCCGTAATCTGCTTATTGCATTTTAAGAGTTCGTTTAAAAATAATTTCGTCCATATCATTTTGTTTTTATACTTAACGTTCTGGAAAGATATCTAGATATGGCTTGTTATTCTTCCTTTACATTTATCTACTGAGCATGTGAAAAGCATCTACTGTATATCTGAAAACTTAGGTTTTCTCATTTATTTTGTATGTTTTAAATTACTTCTGCAACTCCTGTTGGTTGGATACTTGTCTTTGTGAGTTGATCATTTATGTGTAGTTATTGGTCCTAATTCCTATGCGTTCTACTTTTTGTTCTGTATTCTAGGAAGTCTTTAAATTTATCTTTAAACATCTCTACTGCTCCAAGAAACTGCCAGTCCTTCCCCAACACGTAAAACCAGTCACACAAACTTCAATTTTTTTTCTCGTTCTGATTATTCTTCTATCTTAAAATAGATTACAAAATCCTATATTAAGTTACAATCTTGATTTTCTTGACAACTTCCTACCTTTTCTTTCTGTCGACGAATATTTCATCCATGGCAAAAACTCTCCTCTACCTCTGACTAGGACAGACTCCACCACCTTGGAGGGAGGATCTTGCTCCTTCAGTGTTGCCAGATATCGCTTGGAAGGGCTGCTCTGAGTGTTTTAACTTACTCAGTGAAACTGGGGCTGATCGGCAGGCAGGTAAATGGCGCTCCTTTTACCTCTACATGCATTCTTATCAAAGAGAAAACTTATCTTCAGATTGAGACAGAAAACAGGCTTTTCTGTCTTCTATAATGTCTCTAGATTCCTAAGTAGACTTTAAGATTTGATAATTTGAAAACTTTAGTTTAAAATACTGTTCTGGTTTCAGTTGGCTTTCTCATTTTTATCATGAAAGCAAACACTAACCTAATCCTTGTTTAGATCCATTATTTAGCTAAGACTTAGAAAATAAGGATATTATAATTCTAGTTTTCCTGTTTGTGGAAAATATTATTTTTTAAAGAGAAAATAATATATTTGTAGCCCTAAGATGTTCTTCTTATGGGAAAGGAAGAAAAATGGCATACATTTTCAAATTAAAATGTTATACATTCAGCATTCTTAGGTGACATTTTCATAATGTTATAAATGAAAGTATTAAAACACATTTGATTTTTTAATATTAATTATAATTGTTATCTATACTGATGATCAAATTGTCTGATATTTGCTCAAATGGAAGATGACCTTGCTTTTTTTTTTCTAAGTCCTCCTGGTAAAATTTTGGATTGTAAATTTTTTCATATCCTAGCATAACACGAGGCTGAAGATTGGTCTTGCAACTTTTTTTTCCCCAACCAATTTAGAATCATACAAGATTTCAATATTCTCTGGTTCCGAGTAAGTACACTGAGTAATTTTGGATTTATTAGTATAAATATGTATGTTGAGTACAGGCTATAAAGAGAAAAATAGAATATATTATTGACAAACTGATAGAAAGGTATAAAATTTGAAAACGTGTTCAAGTAAATCAATATATGGTAGGAATAACTAAAATAAAATGGAAACAGTAAGTAGAAAGACAAAATAAGCAACAAATTCAAATATGAATAAAGATGATTAAATAAAATACTAGTAAAAAAGACAAATTTTTCAGACAGAAATTTTTAAGTTTAGTTCTTTGCTATGTTTTAGAAAGATACACTTGAAAACTTAGAACCTGAAACTGAAGCTTTACAAAACAAACACAAAAGATACAGTATCTAATGAAAATGAAAGCAAAATGAAAGCTGATATGAATACATTACCAGTTGGGACAAAATAGATACAAAATAAAAAGACTTTCCTACAAGTAAATATAATCATTATATAAAGATAATTATTTAAGCATAGAAAGGATGTGGAAAATTCTTTAATTTATGTATGTCCAATACTGTAGCCTCAAAATGCAGAAACAAATGGATATATAATATGAGAATGCAGTAAACCCAAGTCACACACAAAGATTTCACTTTTCCTTTTTTTTTCTTTTGAAAAATAAATAAATGAGGAGTAAATAGTCAGTAAGGTGAGAAAAGATGAATTACATCAATATATTGAACATTGTTGCCAATAGGGAGAAAATGCTTCCATTTTTCAGGCACATATAAACATATTGCCCCTGAGAACAATATAAAAAGATAATCAAATAAAACAAGTCCTTCAAAAAGTATATCTTTGTAAATTAAAATCAGTTGCTCAAAGAAAAATGATTCTGAGTGAAACTTGAAACTAGAGCTAGGACACTACTAAAAAAAAATGTGGTTTCCCCCATTCAAGTACTAACCAGGCCTTACCCTGCTTAGTTTAATTCATACCCACGTTTACTGCAGCACAATTCATTATGGGTATGTCTTGAGAGCGGCCTGTATTTCCACACACAGATGAATGAATAAACAAAACATGGTACTGACATACAATGGTGAGCTGCTCTGCCACGAAGAGAAATAAACCTCAGTCATTTTTAGCAAAATGAATGCACTTTGAGACCATAATATTAAAAGGGATAAATGAGAAACACAAATTAAATATTGCATGATTTCTCTTACATGAGAAACACAAAATACAAATGAATTAAAGAACGAAGTAAAAAATAGATAACAGGAAACATGGAGGTAGATGTTTTGATAAAGGGAAGGGGACTAAGAGATGGAGGGGGAAGGAGAAAGGTAAGGAGATGAAAACAAGAATTCAGATGTGTTACGTGAATGTACCAGTTCCCCATGATGACTGTAATCATTATGTACTGCAAATATTACCATGAAAAATAAAATCTAAAAAAATATGGATGTCAAAATGGCTTTCCTTGTGCTGTCCTGGGTGCTTTGATGTCTTTAATTAATTCAAAATATTTACCTTTCATGAGCATTTTGACTGGAGAGAAGAGTCAGGAGTTGCGCTGTACCCGATCCAGAGAATAGGGTCCACACTGTAACTTTTTTTTTTTAATTTTGCATTTTCTTGATGACATTGGCCAGCAGAATTCACTGCATTTTTTATCAAAACTTGTATAGACATTCATGAAAGAACAAGTCCAGAACTGCCTTGGAGAGTGTCAAACATAGTGTGTTAAGTGTGTTCAAAGTGAGAAGAAATGTTTTCAGAGAAATCAATACCAATTTGTTTTTTGTTGTTGTTGTTTGTTTTGTTTTGGTTTGTTTTGGTGCCGGGGATCGAACTCGGGGCCTTGCACTTGTGGGGCAAGCCCTCTAACCACTGGGTGAATTCCCAGCCCCCGTGATGTGTTTTTTTAGTGTAATTTTTCTTTATTTAAACAGACACCTAATTTTGTGATCAGCTCTCGTGCACAGACTAATGTTCGACCAAACTGAAAGCATTCAGTGTTTTCACTAGAAAAGTAGAAAGCCGATATTAAATGATAATTTAATTCAGTTAAAAAAGAATATCAGAGAAACTAAGCAAAATGATAAACAGAAAAAGAGGAAATTAGACAAATGTAAAATTATGAAACATTACAGAGTCAAATGTCAAACGATTGTCAAAAAATTTGATAATATTGCCAAATCTCTAGAAATATTGATCAAGAACAAAACAAAATAAAGTAATATACTGAGAAGATTCATATTTGAAAAGTAATGATTAAATGGAAGGAATGAAATATTATAAACATTTTTCTCCCAAAAATTAATGCACAAATTGTATCCGAATGGGAAAATCTGATAAATATCTTTAAATATAATTGATTCACTAAACAATTGAAAATTTGAAAATCCCCTTAACCTGTGCTAAAATAAATCTGAAGGTTAAATATTTCAGAACACATACATAAAAACATTACTACACCCAAATATTTTTCCAGTGTCAAGCAAACATTCAAGAAGAGCACAGTATGATTATTTCACAAAATCTTTCAGGCAAATTAAAAGGAAAGTTTACTTTCTAACAATCGTTCTAACAATAGATTTTATATGTAAATGTCAATTTAGACCCATGGCTTATCTAATATTCATCTGATAATTTCCTATAATACTCCATCAGAGTATCATTTCCTAGTTTTAACTCAAATTAATCCAAATGATACTAAAATTAAAGAATCATAAAAACAGAATTAGCCTTAGTGGCAAGCCATTCTAACATTAGGTGGAAAAATATTAAAAATAAGTATCACTGAATTGGAAGAACCATATAGATATTAACCAGCATTCCTTAGGCATAAATCAACTACATAGAGTATCCATATTTTTAAGCAAATGGCATAACCTGAGTATTTTACTGCCCTTGATTCATTAAGGTAACTCTAAGTACTTAGCTATTTTTCCTAAATCTTAAAGATTAAAATTAATAATAATAATAAAAGATTAATCACATTTTATTTCAACATTATTTAAGATTAAGTGTAGACCACATCACTTCCTGAAATTAAAACAGCTATTTTCTCCTTTGGGATGCTTATGTAAAGTGATATTTTCAACTGATTTTGAACTGATTAATTCATGTATGTTGCATTACATGTAATATTGGCAAAACCTACAAACAAAAATAACGTGTGAGATTTTAAATTAACAATGAACAATGTGTAAAGATATCGCTGCTTCTACAAGGATTGTGAAAAGTATAAGATTCTGCCTAATCTTAAAATTAATTCTTTAAACAGTTTCAGGGAGATCATCTCAACAATAGAGTAACGAACCAGATAATAGTCACATTGTATACCTAGTTATAAGGCTGCCATCCCCTTATTTCATGGAAAGAATGTACAGCGGAAGTTTGTGTACCAAGTCATGGATGTGAACCGCAAGGCGGCTGGTCTTGTAACTGTCACGGCCGCAAGGCTGAGAGCAGTCAGCATCCGCTTTCTCGTATTCACATCAGTTCTTTGTTCTTATGACACACGTTCAAATGGCAATCACTTTGAAATTCTGGAATCCAGTGCTGATAGATAAAGTGCCTTCTCATCACCCTGGAAAATCACCTGCCTCTTAGCATCTGCCACTTAATTACAACAGCCCATGAAATAATAGAAGGAAGATGCTGAACACGGTGGGCAACAAACGCCGTAGAGCAGGCTTGGTGTGCGTGTTTAGACATTATTACTTGTTAATTTATGGATTGCAGTGCCCATGTATCAGAGCACTTTCTGGCAGCAGAATCAACAACATAGCCTTGAGAACAATAAAAATCCAAGAAGGCATGTGCTCCTCAAACAAAGAATAGCAGTAATGCCCTTTTGATTTGATTGAGAGAAAATTCCAGAAGCTTTAAGCTTCTTGACAAATATCACACCCAGAATTTTAAATTCCCAGGGAAATCAAATTCCCTTAGATGACTTTGATCAAATTTTAAAGCAGAAATTTTTTAATGCCTTATGCTGTTGTCAGCTTGAATTAGCACAGTTTAGTTAACCCTGAATGATTATTTTTCCATCATCACTTTTATACATATGTTGATATTTCTACCAGGTTTTTGTGACTATACCTGTCATTTTTGTCTTCATTAAATAAATAATATTTTCTCAATTCTGAGTAAATGTTGTTATCTTTACATGTAAGATAAATAATATCTCTTGGATTATCCTTTAAAGCATTCTGTCGGTATTCAAGGCTTAGGGAAAAGTAAAGATAGTAAGAAAATTATTTAACTTGAAAATAATAACTAAATACTGAAAAACTCATATAATGTGGAGTTTTTTTGAATTCTGTATAGTAGTTATGCGGGAAGATGTTCTGTTGTTTTTGTGGCATATTAGGAGTTATGATGACTGTTATCTCCCCAAAGGGTATTCTGGAAGTTATGAAATATTTTCCCTCCTGTGGTCTATAAAAATGCAACCCAGAGACCAAAAAGATTTAGCAAACTGAGAGGAAAAAGAAAAATAACAGCTATGTTGGCTGTTCAGGGAAATAAAATTACTATCTCTCAGAATATAATAAAACATCTATTCAAATTTTATTTTAATGTTTCCCTCAGCACAACAAGCTTTGCGTTAAAGTAGTCCCCACGTATCAGACGGCAGATGCGGTGGGCTATGTCTAGATGTCCCCGGAAGCCTCAGGTGCACACAAGTGAGGATTCTGCGAGGTGACTGGATCACGGGGCATGACGGTCATTTGTCACTTTGTCGGCTGATGAGTGTGATATTGGGAGGGAAGCCTGTTTGGGGGAGGCAGGTCCCCGGGGGTGTGCCTTGGAAATTTCTGTCTGCTTCTCCTGCCTTGATGTCCCTGTTTCTCCCTGCCGAGCCCTGAGGTATTCTGCTCTGTCATGCCTTCTGGCATGCTGCCCCATTTTGGAGCTAACCAACTATAGACTGACACCTGTACGATTTTGGAGCTAGCCAGCTATAGACTGACACCTGTACGAGCTGCGAGCCAAAATAAATTTTTCCTCCTTAAATTGTGGAGTGTCCAGTATGGCATCCCAGCGAAGAGAAAGTGACTAAGATAGTAGAGGAAAGCAAGGAGGAGATAGGGATGCAGGGGAAACAAAAGCAAAAGAATATTACAGTGGATATAGGGAAATACAATAGGCAGAGAAGAAAGCTATATACATAACAAACTTGTTTTAAAAATGCTTAGGGACATCTGTTTTTGTAAACAATCTTGTATAATTAAGCATGCCATCTTTCTAACCATCAAAGACAAATGTTACCTTAAAAGGATAAAGAGTATACATGTATACTGTTGTTTAGCTTTCTGTTGTCTGCACACTGTAAAAAATTTATGAATAGATTGGGGGTCAAAATTTAAAATTTGCAAAAAAATTCACATATTTTTAAAATTTCATGTCTGCTTGCTTATTTTAATTTAATCTTAAAATGACTTACACAATAAAAATCTTTTAATTTTGCCTTGAATTTGATCATCAAAATCTTCTTCATAAAAGTCAGTAAATTCTCTTCCACAAGTATTTATTGTGCTTTCTCAATGCTTCAGGCACACTGCTAGAATGGAGCGGGTGGTTCCCTCACTCAGATAGAGCTATTGCTCTTCATCTTATTAAAAAAGTTAAACATTTATAAAATGATGAACTAAATCATAGTCTGGTTCTTGGCATAATCCGCAGGGGTGAGTGTACTGTGTAAGTTCCTATTGAACCTGGATCTGGATAATGACGCTCTTCTCTTGCATTAGAAAAAAAGATTTTCAAATTACCTTGAAATCAAGTACT
>PVJO010017029.1:0-40288 GCA_004026905.1 Hystrix cristata | reverse complement strand
GGTTACTAAATTAATCAATTGATCGGTTTGGCATGGTTCTGCTGGGATCAAGGATGTGAAACTAAAATTAAGGGTATTAGGATTAAGGGTGGGAGTGCTGCCCGCCCTAAGTACAGGTAGCCTAGATAAGATATAAGATACAGGAAGAAGCTAATTAGCTGCTTGCTTGCATTTCCTTGCCTACATTCCTTGGATTCCTCACTTTACTTTGCTGCCATGCTGCCCTGCCTCGGACCCAGCTGACTGTGGAGTGAAACCTCTGCAGACTGTGAGCTAATAAACCTTTCTTCCCCTAATTTTGGGTGTCGGGTATTCTGTCCCAGAAACGAGAGAAAAGTAACTAAAACATATACCATGAGGTTTTCCACCAAAGAACACACACATGTAGGACATTAGGAACCAAAACACAAGGAGTTAATGCAGAGACATGCGGAAGGAGTAGAAGGGTCTGAGGGGGTGAAACAATGGCATTATCTGTCACAGAGTTCCATCCCCACCCACCCTGGTGAGTCTAGTCTTGGTGCCAGGATCCAATTTTGATAGTAAATTCTGACATGAGACTTTTAAAAACTGGCCTAACAAGTAGTTTGACTCTACCATACTAGAACTTGTAGACCGTTTAATTTTGTGTTGGACTGCATTCTAATGAGGTTATTTGGATGGATTAGTTGCAAAATGTCCCATTAGATAACAAAATGAGTTAATCTTTTTATGCAGTTGCTGTGTATTTGCTATCTAAATGCTGAAGAGTGTTTGCCAAAAGAAGCAGTCCTGGTACTGGTCTAATTGATATTGAGCTGTTCCTCAGGATACTAATTGCCCAACAAGCTTAGCTGCTCCTTGAGGCCACTCTCAGAATAATAGGAATATGACATCAGCATAAACGAGGCGGCTATGACAGGAGGTCACAGACCCAGGTTATCAAAAGATGTATCAAATGGTTTGGGAGGAAATTAAAGAGTAGGTGGGCTAGGGCATTTGTACCATTTGAGATTGCAATCTGCTGTGTCAAGAGCCCACTTCCCATCCATTTTGATCTCTTTTTGGTATTACGGTAAAGGCTCCAAAGGACCATTAAAAGCCCGGGATCAATATCGAGATCATGCAACTTGGCCCATAAATGGTTTCAGTCTATAAAATCAAAGGCTGACAATAGAGTAATAAATGCCACAAGCCTCAGATTATTTTTAACCATTTTCTCTAATAGAAGAAATAGAGTGTAGTAATAGTCCATAATAGAAAAGCTCTAAAGCATTTGTGCTCTTCTTGAGGCACAGGATATTATGTTGAAAGATCCAGGTTGACAGCTGGGAAAAGGCGCAACTGGTATAGATTTTTGAATGGATATTCTGAAGGTTACCAGGTAGCAAAAAAGGTGGAAGGGTGTCCTTTTTTTTTTTTTCCTAACAGCAGACTATTCTTTGTCTGTGTTGCAGAAATTATACTGTAGATGATAGAGTCAATACTTTTGCATAGATTGGCACCTACCACTTAGAATAGGATTTGTGCTATATAGGTCTATGAAAAGTCGTTATTTGATTGAAATCTAATGAGTAGAGGCCATAGATTTGAGCTAGAGAAAGTTCTAGGATGCTTAAAGCATGAAGTGAATGTAACAGAGTTCTAAAAATTAAAAAAAAAACACTGAATTTAGTGACAGGAGGATACTGCAATTTGTGTGCTGTGGGCAAGAGAAAGGTAATGTGATGAAGGAAAAGATGAGAAGGACAGAAAGGAAGAGTAAGAAGAGAGAGAGAAGGAGGGAGAGACAGAGAGAGGAAAAGCGTGAGAGGAAGGAAGGGGAGGGGGAGAGAGAGACAGAGAAAAGTTCTTAGAGAATGATCAGAATAAATTCAGAGTCTACTCTTAGTCATCAAGTCTAAGGCAAGCTAAGACAAGGAAAAAGTACAAGATCAAAAGAAATGGAGACAAAAGCAAGAACCAAGAGTCAACAATAGAAAAGCTCTGAAGCATTTGTGTTCTTCCTACAGGATATTGAGAGATCCAGGTAGGCAGCTGTGAAAAGGCGCAACTGGTAGATTTTTGAATGGATATTCTGAAGGTGACCAAACGGCAAGAAAAGAGCTGCCAAGATTTAGCAACTAGCAGGAGCTGGGGGGGGGGTGGTATATAGGGGACCGGATTTGAGGTTGTTTGATCAAGAAGTCTGGAACATGATAGTGGGCAACAGTGAGTTTATTAACTAGGGGATATTATTTCAAGACGTGGGATTTACTACTCTGGTAAAGACCCTGAAAGTCTGCTGAAAACAGTAGCCCACAGCTGAAAAGCCTGAATTATTGTGGCAGATGATGGAAGAGGAGACGAGAAGGCTCACAGAACTGGACATTCTGGAGTATATATTACATGAGGTCAAAAAACCCATCTGAGGATTATGCTTTGTAGGGAAGTCCATGCAACACATCAAACCTGGGTGAGAAAGGCATTAACGTAACTCAGAAGTTCAGTGGTGGCTGAGAGCCTGAATAGACAAATGGACAATGGCCACAATTTCTTCAGCAAACCGCCTAGGAAGCCAAACCACAACCATTGCAGTAGTTTACACACAGCGGCTTGCTTCTTTAGTTTTGCCTGTCATTTCAAGTCAAGACCAATCACCAAAGGCAAATTGCCTTGTCAACCAATCTCTTAAGATGCCCCACTTCTTGTTAGCTTGGCTCCACCTCTCTCATTCCAACAACCTCCAATCAGAACATACTTGAAGCCTTCCCTTTTCACTGTAGAGCTTTTTGGTGCCCTGCTTGCCTGAGTCCAGGCCAATGGCAAATGATGGCGACTGACTCCCTTCTTGGAGCAAGCTCTGCATAAACAGCTTCTGATCATTATCATTTGGGTGGTCTTCATCCATTTCTACTTGGCTGTCCTCCAGGACCAGAAGCTGGTGGTAGACGATGTGGTCACAGTCCTCACTAATGCTGATACTGCTGAGGACTACAGAGCGCCAAAGCTATAGAAGCTGGATGGTGGCACTTAACTGGCAGAAGACAGGAGGTTGCAATTTTTAGAAAAACTTCCAGGTGGAGAGGCAGCCAAAGAGGCTAAATCTACAGAAAGCTGTGGAGATACAGTTAATAGAATATAAATAACATTGCTATGATTAAATAGAGGAGTCAAAGAAAGTATTGCTCAATGGACAGCATACATTTATTAAAATGAAGTAATTATGGAAAAGTAGGAAACTGTAAGTGGTCACCTTAATAAAAAGTCATGATCCCTTTTTATTTCTTTTTAATTCTGGAATCTGAGCTGGTTTTTAGGCCTAGCAGTTGATGCCTAAAGAGATACCTGGGTGCCAGTGGGAAAAATTTGGTATTACCATGACAAGTTTATAACACAATAAATCCTCCATCACTTTGCCAATAGGATCTGTTGCTATTTACTTGAGTGATTATACAATGGGCTTTTTGGGCTTTCTGGATTCTTCTTTGGTCTCACTGCATAGCTTTTTTTCCAGTTCCTAAATATATACTTGGAACTGACAAAGTTGGAAATTGAGTCATTAATCTATGGGGCAAGAGCTATGACATGGGGAGGGCCAAGAACAAACCTTTAAAACCATCTACCCACATTCCTAGCTAAGATAATAAATAAAAGGCAATATCATGTCATTGAGAAAAGGTGAAGATTAGTGCTCCCCTTAAGAACCTCAGGAATATAGGAATGGTGGTCCCTAGCATATCATTTATGAACCTGGTCCATGTCATTTATGAACCTGGTCCCTGCAGAAACTGGGTGAATTCCGAAAGACTGTGGACTACCACAGACTCAGTCCAGTAGTAGTATTGACTCAGCAGCTCTGGTAGAGTAGGCCCAGTTTCTTAGCATAGATTAATATGCCTTTCTTACAACAATATGCAGCCATTGATTTAGTGACTGGGCCCTTTCCTTGCCCTAGTAGAGAAGTTAGAAAGAGTTCACATATACAAACCTGGATGGAAAAAATGTAATTTATGTGTTGCTCTAGGAGTATTTCAGCCTCATGTACTGTGCTGAACAGATCCAGACTGTCTGGTGTCTTGCAGGATATTGGTTGACTAATTACAAGGATGACATCATGCTAATTAGGCAGGATGTACAAGAGGAGTTAGTACATGGGTGGGCTTGGTGCTTAGTCCAGAGGGTGCTAGGTAAATTCCACAAAGACTTAAGGACCCACAACTTTGGTAAGATTTTCAGGGGTCTAGTGGTCCCAGGGGTATGCAGAGAATCTCCTCCAAAGCATAAGAAAAATCATTCCATTTTTCACTCATTGTTACAAGGAGGAAGCAGTAGGTCTTTTCAGGTATTGGGGAATACTGCCCACATCTAGGATTGTTGCTCCAGCTCAAACCTCATGTGACCCAAAAGCCATCAGTTTTGGGAGCCTCCCAGAACAGGAAGGATCTCTGCAGTAGCAGACTGTGGTGTAAGAAGCTCTTTTATGCAGGTACGTGATCTGCAGGCCTAGGTGACCATGCATCGAAAACTGCCTGTTATGAACTGGGTTCTGCTCTCCCATTATGCTGTACAGTTTGTGTGTACAACACGATCCACTGTAAGATGGAAATGTGTATCCAAGACTAACGCCCCATGGACATGAGTATCCCTGACCATCTGCCACTTACCATGCTTGTACCAGCATCTATTCACGATTTCAGACTTAAAGCTCTATGGTGAAATGAGGTGTGAAGGGATGTTGTTATAGTTTAGATTTAAAATGCTCCACCGCAGTCTCATGTGTTTAGAGGTGGAACTTTTGGAATGTGATCTGATCATGGGGACACTAAACTCATCACTGGATTAATCCACTGGTAAGTTTGTAGCTGAATGTGTTTTAGGAGGTAGGGCCTGGTTGACAGAGAAAGTGGATCATTGGGGGTATGACCTGGAAGTGTGTATTCTTGTCCTTGGGTCCTTCTGTCTTTCTGCTTTTGGCTTGAACAGCTTGCCCCTGCCATGCCCCTCTGACATGCTGATTGTGCCTTGGACTCATCTGACCATGGAGTGAAGCCTCAGAAGTTAAGAGTCAAAATAAATCTTCCTCCTTAAATTCCAGGCATTTTGTCCCAGGATCAAAAAGCTGACTAATACAGATGTGCATACAACCATTTGAAAGAGGAGGAGGAAACACTCCCAGATGGCTTTGTACATGGATGCAAGCTGAAAACAGATAGTAAGTAGCAGCAGTGGAGCCACATGCAGGCGGCGCTTTGAAAAGTGATGGGGAGAAAAAATCCTTTCACAGTAGAGCTCTGAGCAGTATATCTGGATACCACTTTTGTGAGGAAGAAGAAGCGGCCTGAGGTGATATACATATAAGCTTCTGGGCAATGATGAATGACCTGGACAGGTGGAAAGAAAGTGGTTTGAAGATCAGAGATAAGGTCTGGGGAAGAAGTATGTGGATGGACATATGGAAATTACCACGAAGTGTGATTTTTGTATTATGTGTATATGAATTAATGCTTACCCAAAAGCATGCACCATTAAAATGGCACTAAAACGATCAAGTAGACAGAACAGTTCAGATAGTTACATTAGCCAGCCTTTGTCATTGGCCACTTCAGAACCAACACTCTAGGTGCATGATTGAAGAAGTTACAGAGGCAGGAAAGAAGGCTCCACAAGGGCCAAAGAGAGTGGATCCTCACTGAGGAAGGTAGACGCTGCTGCTGTTGCTCTGAGTGTCCAGCCTGCCAGCAACAGATGCCAGACTGAAACCCAGATATTCCTCCCAGGTGGCTGAGATGAACCAGCTGCCTGGTTGCAAATTGACTTCTTTGGATCTTTTCTGTCCTGGAAGCACCAGTGATTTTCTTTCCCAGGAATAAATACCCTTTCTGGGTATGAATTTGCCTTTTATGCCCACAGAACCACAGCCAGCACTAATACTTGGAGGCTTCCTCGATCCTTAGCATTTGTACAATGAAGGAAATGGAAGAGCAGATTCATTTTGGGCTCAACTGGTCATGTTGCAAGCCGAACCATCCAGAACCTGCCTAGCTAACAGAGCACAGGAACAGCTTGTTGAAGATGTTGCCAAAGGGCTACCTTGGGAGCAATGTGCTGCAAACTTGGGGGCCCCACATCAGCACACCAGGGAGGCTTGTGAGGTTCCTGGGATAGACCCTCATTACCACTCTTCTGGAATATGGTTTCCTGTATAAAAATAATGTAGTATACATAAAAATGAATGATCTCTTTACATTCATTGATAAGAGAACAACAAAGCCAAGCCAGTACTCAGAGACCTGGTGTTACTTCAGAGTCCTCCATGCCACCAGGTTCCCCAGACTCTGCTCTCTGGTTATTACTCCCAGTATGATGAGTTTACAACAAGCACAGTTCAAATTAGTGTGTAAGCAACTTTACAGATGGTGACGTTTTGGAGCTTTAGAGTCACTCTGAAATACTCAGAGCCATAAACATTATCTATACAAAGTTAAGCTTCTACTGAACTGAGTTGTGATTTTGCATTATTTTGATTAAAAACTGGTTTTCCAATCACATAGCTTTCCCTAGAGTCATAACCATCTCACAACTCAGATCTATGTATTCTACTTGGAAGAATCATTTCCCGCCCTTGCCATCATATTTCTTATAGTATTATGTCTTTCAGAGGATAAAATAATTATAGGTGGTACAAGTAATAGCAAGTTGAGACAGTGTATTTAATACACATAAATATAAGTTGCTATTATGAAACCTATGTGTCTAAGGCATCCTTGGTCTATCTTATTGGGAATCAGAAGGATGTATGGTATGATAAGAAATGCCATCTCAGTATTCATTTGGATCATAAAAATGTTTGAAATACAGTCTTCCAAAATGATTACCTATTTGGACCTAGCTGTGAGTAAGTTATTATTAATCCCAAGCCCAGAAAGAAGCACTTATCTTTACATATGAGGTCATTTGGTTGGAAATAGGTAGAATCAATATCAAATGGTTTCAAAAGAGAATGATTATATTCCTAAAAGAATCTGGATGACTGTGATACTACAAAGAGCTATAAATGTATACAAGGAAAATGATAGGTTAGTTATCATTGCATTAGTATTTAAACATAGGTTAAGAGGCTTACTTCACTTCTTTCCTTTCTGAAAAATAGGCTTAATTCTGTAAGTTCTGTTGAATAACTGTGGTGTATTTTATTGATATTCAATTCTGAGTATTTTCATTTAGGATTGTAAGCTTAAAATTTTCCAATTGCTCTACTACTCTACAAAAAAAGAATGGAGAATAAAACAATTCTATAAACAGATTTCCACATAAGGACACGAAAGCTGTGAAAGAAGAGGGAGAATGTGTTTTGGCGGCATTCATTTTTGGGTTGGAATTGGACACTTACCTGTTCAGAACTATCCCTGAACCACCTGTGAAATACTGAAAATGCTCCACTTAAGATTTAATGGCAAAGGTCATCAAGGAGCCACGGGGCCTGAGTTTAAAGGAAAGTCATGAAGCCTCATTTCCTGAGGAGACAAGGAGAAGGGAGAGGGAGGCGATCTTAGTTTATGTCAGAGGTGGTACAGGAAGGATGGCATTTTCTAAGATGACAGAGTAATTCGCAGCTGTCTCTCAAGACACAAGAGATCAATTCTGCATCCAGAATCGCTGCCTTTGGAGGGCACTTGCTTGACAGAGAGAGCCAGGTAGCCTAAAAGAACCACACGAAGCTCTGGAGAGTGCAGCCCACTTTCTGTAAGCTGATTAACTGAGGAGCTACAGTGAACTGGGTATGCTGCACGGTGCTCTGTTATAAAGTACATAAAAGGCAAGCTAACTTTTTATTTTGCTCTGTACTTTATGAAAACATTTGTTGGGAATTTTGTGAGATGAATATTATGATTGCCCTTTACACACAGGGAAACAAGTGGGGGCAGATGATGAAGGAATATGATCTAAGTCACACACTAAGGGAGTTCTTGGTGCAAAGCAGAACCTCAAAAAAAATCTTTCTTCCAGGAAGATTATTAGTCCATGTGGGGAGTTATTTTTATCTTAATACTGTTTTTAAGTTGCATTATTCAGCTACCATCTGATTATAATATATTCAATTTAGTGACATTTTAGAAACTTTTGTGTTATTATGACAATCTGTAAGCTTCTTTGAGAGCATGTTTTAAAACAGCAAGGCAAACTTTCCCTGTCTCACAGTTTGCCTCCTTGTTCTTGTGACGCTGTTAAGTGAAGAACTTGGCACCTTTTTTTTTTTTCCAAAGTGCTCATCATTCATTCATTCATTCATGGAAACCACTGATGGCAGCAAAGGTGAAGGTAAAAGATCCATGGTGAGGGATGAAGGATGTATTAGGCAGTTTTGGGTTGTGACAAAATACCTGAGAAAAACAATTTGAAAGAGCTGATTGGGCTCACAGGTTCAGAGGCTCCAGTTCATGGTCAGTTGGCTTTTTCATTTCTGGGCCTGTGGTGAGGCAGAGGAGACAGGGAGAGAGAGGGAGGAAGAGAGGGAGAGGGAGAGAGAAAGAGAGAGAGAGGGAGAGAGAGAGAGAGAGGACTGGTTGGTTCCTTCCTCCTTCTGTTTTTGTCTGATCCAGGGCTCCAGCATTTTGGATGGTGCCACCCATTCAGGTCAAGTATTCCCCATCTGTGTGCTGTCCCACACACCAGTCATCTCTGGAAACATGCTCGCAGACACACTTAGCAGTGTGTTCTGTTACTTTCCAATTAAGTCAACAATCAAGGTTAACCTTCCCAAGGGCTTTTCAAATACTATGAATTTACTTTAGATCAGTATGTTTTAGATCAGTGACTTTGAAATTCATGTCTGAAATCAACATATACAATTTTTGGTGCCCACAGAATATGCTCACACTCCAGTCAAAGGTTTCATGAACCAATACCGGCCTTATCATGGGTGACGGGCTCTGACATATCCTATCTATTCTCCCATTTTATTCCACCCCCATTCCATTTAAAAATGCTTATGGAAATCACTAGTTCCTATTGATGTAATGACCTGCTAATTCATCCATAGTTTGAAAAAAAATTTTTTAGGACATTACAGAGAACTGTATGAACTTTAAATCTCTTACAGTATCTACCATAATACTAAACTAAGACTTGGGCAATCTCATATGGTAGACTGCAAAAATTCTGTAACCCTTTACCCCTCTTCCTGTATCCACATGTAACAGGAATTTGCTGTGTAACTTTTCTGTGTAGCTTTGCTGTGTAACTTTGTAGTGCACATCTTTGTAGTGTATACCCGGGTCACTTGATTTGCTTTGGTTGACAGGAAGTTAGTAAACACAGGGAAGCAGAAATGAAAACTGTGCATATGTTGGGGCTTGATTGTTCTTGCTCCTCTGTCTCAGTTATAAGAACAAACCTAAAAGGTTTCTAGAACCACGTGGGTCAGAGGTGAACCTCTCTAGGTGTCCCAGCGGAGGCAGCTAGGACCACTGACATGTGTTGAGCCCAGCCGAAATAAGCAGAGGCCTCTAGTCATCTAACTGTGTCAAACATGTGAAAAATGAACATATATTGTTAAATGGCACTGAGGGCTTTTGGCTTGTTACCTATTATTACAGTGGCATCAAGTAACAGACATGTGGCAACACTCAGTCACATATTGTTCATGTTTGAACAATGTACACGATATATACTTGAAGTCTGGTGGAATCGGTTAAGGACGCCCCCATCCTGCCTCCATCCTAGTTAAGGATCAAAGTGTATCCAGCTAGTTAATTATGGTCAGCTGGCTTCAGGTATTTCAATTTGAAGAAATAAACAATGGCTCTCAGATTTTAGCGTCAATCAGTTTGCCTGATATACTGAGAACCTCGGCTAAAGTTTGAGAACTGCTGACTTGGTGTATTTCTTTATCTTTTCGGACTTGGAAGCAAAAGGATTAATTGATGAGGATTAATGGGTGAAATACAAATGGTATTTTGATTCAACAAGTAAATTGGAAATGTTTATTTTATTTATTTATTTATTTATTTATTTATTTATTTATTTATTTATTTATTTATTTTTGGTGATGGTGGTACCGGGAATTGAACCCAGGGCCTTCACACTGAGCTACAGGGTCTCACTGAGTTTCTCAGGCCTAGTTCAAATTGCCATCCTCCTGTCTCAGCCTCCCAGACTGCTGGCTTACAGGTGTGTACAACCATGCCTAGCATGTTTGGTATGTTTATCTTACTTACAACTAGTAACACATATTAAGTGATTAGAAGTAAAATCTCAGTTCTGGTCCTTTTCACTAGTGTCATTTCTCCAAAGGTACTATATATTCTAGCTGAGAAAACAAAGTTGGCTGAGTTTTCATATCCTTAGAACTGCGTTCAATACAAAGACTCCTTACACTTCCTTTGCTTTTAAGAAAATTTAATTTCTAACGTGTGCAACAGTCTACTTTTGTTGCTGTTTGTTTCTATTTTGCATCTCTCTTATGATTTCCCATTGTTAAATTCCATTAACCTTTGCTGGACTTGTTTTCTTGATGTTGAACAAATTTAGGGGCAACTTTAAGATTCACTACTCTTTGATCACTAGGGATAGTCCTAATATGCCTGGTTTCCTCAGGAGACTTCCGTGGCTCTATGGATGTTTACAGCCTCTGAACGACCTCATATTGGCCTCTGGATACGGAGCCATCGATATCGTTAACATTTAAGAAGATTATCAAGGATTAGTGCTGAAATAGGATAGAGTACATTGTGTTGGGGTACAGAAGTACTTCGGCACAACATTGTTAAGAATTTAATGATTGTTTTAAGGCAGCATAGCATGACTGCCTACTCTTTCCTCCTGTTCCTTTTAGTTTTCTGGCTTTTTGTTTTAGAATTTCTCTGCTGGTTATCCTTGCCTTTAGTCATTTTTTTAAAAGTAGGAAAATTTATTGGGGAATCGGAATAGGGAATATGAATAGCGCCTGAGAGGCAGGAGGGCTTGCCCTTTAGTCATTTTTAACCCCACCCCAACTCATATTCTCCATTCATTCCACATGAAAGTTAAACAACTTGAGATATTCAGATGAAAGACATTGCTCATTGTGGAAAGTTTGAAATGAATGGGAATATTTGGATGTATTGTTTGTTGTGGATATCATGAAGAAAGTATGACTTCCCAAGAGATGGTCCTTACAAAACACACGAGCCACTGCCCCTCCCTTTGATCTACGTGTGATGTCCAAGGCTGAGCCCGAGTGTGTTCCTATCAAACAGTTTGAGTATCTCCTGCCTTCTGCCATTGACACCGTGACGCAGTTGCTTTTTTTGCTGCCAACTAGCTTGGGCTTTGTCTTTCTAAGTCATCCTGAAACCCCCAAGAGGCCAAGCCTTCTGGAGGGAGGGGCCCAAATACTCTGGCTCCTCCAATATTGGGGGCTCCAATATGCCTCATTATACCATCCTTTTAGGTGAGTCAACCTTACTGTCATTACCATCAGGCCCCAGTGACAGAACCAGACTTACTCTAATCTTCACATTTTTCTTGTTTTCTGACTTTCGTATATTAATGGGTCCTCTGGGCTGCAAACTGTGGGTCTCAAGGATCCTTTTAGCCCAATGGTTTTCAATCTTAGTGCCACTTTGGAATCACCTGTGGAGCTTTGAGAAGTCCAGATGCCTGGGTAATCCCCAGATCGATTATGTAAGAATCTCTTGGGTGGTTCTCTGGCCTCAAAACTCTTTAGAGCCCTTGGTATGGTTTTAGTGTCCATGGAGCGGACAGTCATGGCTATAGTCTATTTCTCATCTCACATTCTAAATTCTCTACTTTCAAAGTTGGGACAGATTAAGACTTACATGTCTGACTTGGGGTAGAATGGACTCAATTATATACACTGTGCACATAAGAAGACAGTCATCTCAAGCCATCTCAAGCCTTGAGGTGAAGACAGTCATCTCAAGGTAGAGTCATCTCTTCTCTACCTTTCCTATTCGTGAAAAGAAATCTCATCCCCCTCTTGCTGCTAGTCAAATAATAAAATTGCTCTGTTTATTGCAACGTGTGGGACCCATTTTCAAATCACTGCAGTCCCAATATAAAGTCTTGAAACCCTTATGAAATGTTAAAGTTTTTCAGATGTAGCACACGGTAAGAGATAAACAGATATTTGTTAAAATAACTCAACTTGTAAAATTTTCTTCTTCACTCACGGCAAGTAGATTGTCCCGCTGAGTCTACATTTCTGAAACTCTCAGGTAATTTAGGGACTTCTTCCAGACAGTCTAGCTCCAAGTACTCACCATCATCATTTTTAATTTTCTGTGAACTGTTAAGGTCTAAGGGTGTTTTCAAGATGGATGCAATACTATTTTGGCAGAGAGTTGCGGGTGTGTTCATGGGTATGGGGGAGGGTGTGATACTTGTTCCTATATATCTCTTCAACATGAAAGAATCTTGGTTTATTATGCTCCTATTTTTTCCTCTTAGGGTCCACAAAAAATACTCAAGAGGAAAAAGAGTATTATTTTACTCTGAGGGCTAACCATGATGGAAACTTGGAAATGAAACAACTGTGTATTAAGTGTGTAGGTCATGAATTTTAAAAGTCTGAAGAACCTCTGGTTTATTCATCTAAAATGAAAATGTTCTTCAGTCATCAAAATCTTGTTTATGACTTTTTGAGAAAAATTTATCTTAAAACCAGGTATAGATTTTGGAAGAAAACCAGACTCCTGGTTTAATTCACTAGGGGCCAAAGGCAAAATTGCTAGGAGATCAAAGTTTTCCTTATTAAGCCTGAAATATTCAGATTTTTAAGGCATAAGTTAAGATGCCTTTCTAGAAGTAACTTTACATTACCAAATTTAGATGGAAAAGCTTGGGACTGGTTTCATTTGAAGGACTAATTACTGAGCTCCCTAAGAGTTTCCTTAAATGATTTCAAGGATCAAATTTAAAGTTTACATCACATGACATTAGATCCTTTTCTGAAGGATCTAGTCAAGAAGAACTACTTATATTTCTTCTTATCTATTAATATTGTATATGCTTATTGAATCCCTATTATGTGCTAGGTTCTATTAGGTCCTGGGAATACATTGCTGGACAGGGTGGTTCCTGCCCTCATGGATCTTAGTGTTCAGCAATGAAGATAGTACAAACAAGTGATGTGTGTAGTGATTTGATTTCAGTTTTTGCAAGTGCAACAAGAGGAAGATTACAGTATGCAAAGGAAATTGTTACTACAGAAAGTGTCTTTTCTTGGGATTTATAATGAATTTCCTAAGGAGTGATATTTGGCTGGCATTAGGTCGATTAGTAGGCATTAGCTCACTTTTATTTTGCAATGGTATATTGTAGTCAATCTCTGGGAGCTGGTATTTTGTGTGCCAGGTGCCTAGGATGCTTGTGTAAAATTTAACTTAGGAAATCAGTACCTGCATATTCATGAAAGCCAAAGGTAACCAGCCAAAGTAGCAAGAATGACTTGGAGTATAGTGATTAATTCAACAAATATCTGCACCAGGGCTATAGCAGTAAACAAAACAGAAAATGCTGCCCACACAATGCTTGCACTATAACGGAGTAGACAGTCATAAACAAGATAAATAAGGGACCTACAAAGCATGTTTGTTGTTTATAACTGTTTTGGAGGAAAAATAAAGCAGATAGGGAGTTAGGGAATATTGGCAGTTATAGACTTAGTATAGCTTACTTCAGCACAACGCACTTGGGAAAAGATGTACCCTGATGCTACTCACAGACCAGCTACTCAGATTGCAGTTGGCTGAGGCTGGTCCCAGGTTGGAATGCACACTGGAATTCTTTAGAGCCATCATCTGTGTATTATTGTGAAAAGGCACTAATGTATGTCATTTTGCCCGTGACTCAGGATTTGTAAACATCAGTAAGGAAAGGTGCTGGCAGAGAAGACCTGGAGTGTAGCAAAACCACAGCCTCCTCTACAGGCAGAGTGCCCTTGTCTGTCTCTGGAATTGGGGTGGGAGACACAGCGGGAGAGCTGGGCTGCCGCTTGACAGATCTCAAGTCAAACTCTGGTTCTGTGAGTCATAAGCTGTATGATCCCTGGAAAACATATATACTTCTCTAATTCTTAGTCTCCTTTTTGCAAAATAAATAGCCTGGACCAGATCTGCAAAACTCTTTCCAGATCGTAGAAAATGAAGATTTCTAAGCTGCAAGGCACAAGGGTGCCTGTGAGGGTCTTTGGAAGCATCCCTATCCCCACAGTACTTTACCTATATTGGTCAGTGGCCTTTTTGCCAGCAGGTAAAGAATATACTGTACTTGCATTAACGTCATTTAAATGAAAACAACAAACATGTATGTGTGTTACTTGACATGTGCCAGGTGCAATATCAGGTGCATTTCATAGCGTCTTATCTGCAATACTCAGAATAGTCTTAAAATGTGAAGGTTATTATTTTCATTTCCACTTTAGAAATGACAGATTCAAAAAGAATAAGTAACTTGTATGAGGTCACACAGGTAGTGAGGGAAAGAATTAATGATTTAGATGGGAATCAGATCGAGGCAATCCAAGTTGTGGTCTCCAAACATTTTTTTGAGTATGTGTTCCATTAATAACATAATTTCGGGCACTCACCCCAATTAATATTTGTTTAGTTATTTATTTAAAATTTTATTAATTTGAAGTTAAAAGCGAAGTAATACTAATATTATAATAATGTTTACATTATAAAATACAGATAAAATAGAAACTAAAAATGATGAATTAAGGTTAAAATTTTTAAAAATATTTAACAGTACAGTGATGTTTGGCATTTATTATGGTTTGTGTCTAGATGTCCCCCTAAAGCCTCATGTGGTAAGAGATAGCTGGATCTAGAGTGTGTGATTACTAAATTAATCCACTGATTGGTTTGGCATGGTTCTGCCGGGATCAAGGATGTGACACTAAAATCAAGGGTATTAGGATTAAGGGCGGGAGTACTGCCCACCCTAAAAACAGGTAGCCTGGATAAGATATAAAATACAGGAAGAAGCTGGTTAGCTGCTTGCTTGCATTCCTTGCTTACCTGGGTGTGTTCTGCCTGGTTGCCATGCCACCCTGCCTCGGACCCAGCTGATTGTGGACTGAAACCTCTACAAACTGTGAGCCAAATAAGCCTTTCTTCCCCTAACTTCGGGTGTTGGGTATTTTGTCCTAGCAATGACAGAAAAGTAACTAAGACAGCATTCATAAGTGAATGTGAATATGCTGTTATTTTTTGTTCTGAATCATGACCTTCACTGTGTGATTCAGCAATTCAGTCTGTTTTTCAGTTTTTAACTGAAAAAGACACCTCACAAAGGTACGTGGATCCTTATGGAAGAAGTGTGTCATTGGCTACCCTTATATGTGATATGCATTTGTCAACCATCCTTTGTAGAGGGTGACCTTGCAAATTCCTTGGAAGGGGGTACATTTTTACATATTTGTACATGAGATTAAATAAACAAATATGTTATTCTGAGGAGACTGAAACTTACAATATTCTGTTTCCTTTATTTTTAAATTTTTTACCAAGAGCACGTATTAGTACATTGTAAACATAACAGTCACATTCATCATGGTTATTTTGTACCTGTACATGATGTATCTTGGTTTTCCTCCCTCTTCCCCACCCCTCCCTTCTGCTCCCCCCAGGGATACAAGAGATTTTAGAGCACTTAAACCTCCTTAGCCTGGTTTTCCTAGAGAGAGTTGCTTGAGTTTTATGAACAATTCCAGGGAGTAGAAGGGAGGGACAGGAGAGCAATTAAGGATGTATTATGGAGTTGACCACCATTTCATTTCCTTTGGAACAGGACTGATTGATTAATACTGAGAAATGGTCTTCCTACAACATAGAGATGACTGCGTCTCAGGACAGCCTCAGGGAAGGAATATTCTCTGGCTCCCATTCTTTAAAACTTCCTCCATTTTTGGATTGCACTCCTATGTGTATCCTCATGCGACCCACTGTAGCTTTCTACCCCTCTGGTTCCACAGGAGAGACTTGGGTGGGAGGCAAGAAAGAGACATCTTGTGCAGGTCTGAGGCAGGGAGCAGATAGCTTAGGTCTGCTTGAAAGAGACCAGTATGCCTGCATCATACACAGGGAGCCGAGGAGAGAGGTGGGGAAGAAAGTTGAGATGGTTCCAGAAAGGTGATGGACAGATGCAAACAATGCTTTTGACAATGGAAATCACAGAATTAAGCAAACATTTTCATATAATCATATTCAAAATGCTCATGTGAGCAACTGTAAAAAAAAAAAAAAAAGAGAAGCACACTGTTAAAGCACCACCTGTACCTACCTAGGTACAGTATACTGCAGTGTGCTGCAGTATATCAAAGATAAAAGAACAAAATGGAGGGAGGGCTGCCCTGTGAATGATGCAAGTAGGTAAACATATTTCTTCCCTCAAGATGCTTGTAGGCTACATGTGAGAGGCCCCCAAAGAGACTCCTGCTTTGGGCTTAACCTGAAAATTAAATATTGGCATAAGCTTATTTATTTTTATTTGAAAATTAATAGACAGGGAGAGAGAGAGAGAGAGAGAGAGAGAGAGAGAGAGAGAGAGAGAGAGAGGGAGCCATATCTCTCCCAGGTGAATAAGAGAGGGTGCTGCCTATTGGTAGTTGGGGTGCTGTGGAGTTTGTTGTATAGTTTTGACACTGAATGGAGACTAACCGCCTATCTCTGGGAATTATGTGGACTCTGGCTGAATTTTTGGTTTTGTCTCTGAAAACTATTAAAATGTTTCCTCTTGAAAGTATAAATCCACCCACCCATCCCTCCCTCCATCCATCCATCCACCCAGCCATGCATTCATCCACCCACCCATTCCAAAACTTCAAAAAGTAGCTTTCACAGGAAGCTTACATTAAAAATCTTTAGATCTCACCATTTTTTGAAACATCTTTTATACTTAGATTAGGCCCATAGATGCCACAGTACTATATTTTTTCTACCATAACTTTTATCACTCTTTGTATGCTTATTTTATTATCTGTCTTTGCTGTCTATAAGCTGCTTGCTCACCAGTATGTGGCCAAGGAGCCACCACTGTGCTTAACCTTCAATTTGGGTGTTATCATCTGGCTGTATATAAACAGTACTTTGCATGTGTTTGCTGGATATCGAGCAAGTGCTTTGGTTTTATTCCTCAAAATGCCTTAAAGAATGTTGCTTTTATTTAATGAGTGTGTAAGAATGTGAAGCTATGAAGCCCACCTGGATCCATACCGAATAATCTTTACTTCCCTAACTGCCGTTTCTTGGAAGGTATATTGATTTTTACTTCTTTTGGGCTTTGCCACACACATTTCCATGTAGTTTCAGACATTAACAACCAAAGCAAGCACTGAGATGGTAGTTTGGGGCGTTATGACAACAGCTTTGGTCTACAGAGCTCATTCATCTTAGGAACACATTTAAAGCTGCAAGGCTGAGGTCCCTTTTCCAAGAAGCATTCAAAGCACTGAACATGTGTTTGGGTTTGCAGAGTTTGTGTGCCTGATTAATACTCTAAGTTGGTGCCTCAGCAGCAAAGAGGGCTGAATACAGCTCTGAGGCAGATGTAGTGGAAGCGGGACATTCTCAGGAGGAGCATTGACATTTCTGATGAAGGAAAACAAACTGCTTACACTCAGCAGCTTCTACCTTGAGACATCTTAGCAAGAGGCACAGAAAGAGTTGAAGCTTGAAAGCCATGATTGCCTAAATCTGAGGAGACAGAGTCAGTTGTTTTGTCCTATAAGAAAGCAAAAAGTGTATTTCTGGAAGACTATACATTTGGCTGGAGGACTACGATTATAATTGCATTCTTCTTTCTTCATTTTCCTTCTTATCTAATTACTTCCCTTTTCCTATAGCTGATGAAAAGAAAGCAACAGGGAATAGAACTTTCCCCTTTGCCCTTAATTTGTGTTTAAGAGAAGAACAACCCAACAAAAATGAACAATAGTTCACTAATGAGACCACACGTGTAGTTGTTGGGGTTACAGTTGGTGCCATCTAGAGAACAGAGGTAAGGAAGCTCTCCAGTTTTCAGCATGACACAATTTTAGACTCAAGGGGAAAATACCTTTAGTAAAATTCCCATAAGAGACAGGCAAATGAATAATCTGCTTTAGACCTTGCTTGAACATTCACTGTTGCAGTTGACTGCAGCTGTTGTTGCTTGGTGGTCCATCTTAGACTCTTTACATGCCAATATTTTAAGAGGGTCAGAGCTGAAAATCTCTCCTTACCACATGATGGGTGCAGAGCATACACATCCTGCTCAAACTGCTGTGTTGAGCCTCTAGTTGTTTGCACAAACTCTCTAAACTCTACGACCCAATGCAGGGCATGGAGAGTATCTTGGAAAGCAATTTATATTCTTCAGCTTGGAGGTAGACAATTATCTAATTTAAGAGAGTTTTAAAATGGTAAATATGAGCATTCTTATATGTCATTATATTTACATTACTGGCTTCTTAACATATCAGAGCCTATAGCTTCTATGTGACTCATGAAGGATTTATATCAAGCAAAGTATTGCTGTGCATATTTCTAAGTTCTCAGCATAGAGGTTGTTTTTATCATGGCATGTTTTTGCCTTGGGGCTCTGTACAGGCTGTGTATTGTTACTGGGTACTTATTATTTAGTGAATACCTGTTCTGCACCAGGAGCTTTGTTAAGAGCTGAGAATATGCCGTAGAAAAGACTCAGTCCTTACGCCTAAGAAACTCATTGTCCAGTAAGGAAAAGATACAAGAATTTCAATATCATAAGTGCCATAATAAAAATATGTATACAGCACAATTGGGACTGTGAAGAAGGAGCTTTGAAGTTTACCTGAGGGAAATCAAGAGAAAAGTTTTTAGCTGAAAACTGAAGTAGAAGATTATTGAGAATTCTGGGGAAAGTGAGCACCACATACAGCGGGAAATGTGAGAAGTGTGGATGAAGTGTGAGCTGCAAAACTGGAAATGAGTGAGAGATAAATAAGTAGGCAGGAATGAGATCACATTAGCTGTTTTATGTCATACTTCTTCCCCTGAGCAATGGAGAGCCATAGAAGAATTTTGCACAATGAATAAGTAGACTCTGAGTTGAATTTTAAAACATTGTATGTGTTAGAGTGAGTGGGAAACCACTATACTGGAAACAGGGAGAATATTTAGTGTGTATGACAATAGCCCCAGTAAGAAATAACGAAGCTAAATCAGGGCAGAATTTCAATACAGAGTAAGGTACGGTTTTGAGAAAAATTTAAGAAAGTAAACTGTTTAGAACTTAGGAGGTTATTGGATATAGAATGTATCTTCTAAGAAAACTCAGGATTTGGTTTGGGTGACACATAGACAATAGTCTTATTTATCCATTTGATAAATATTTATTATATACCCAATAGGTCCCATGCAACATGATGAATGTTGAGGATATCTAGATGGAAAGACACAAGATGTGCCTCCAAGGACTTTACACTGCTAGAAAAGGCAGACACCGCAAATGACAAAGAGGGCACTTGCATTATGGAGCTATGATTCTTACTTACAGTAAGGACCCGAATAAGGGGTGTAGGTGAGACCTTCATTTAAGATGTGCTGAGCTTAAACCTATGAGACGTCCAGCAGAGATGCACAGTGGACTCATGCTGACAGGGGACCAGAACTCAGGAGACTCACACTTGTGAGCAATCAGGGTAGTTCACAGCCAAGATCTTGTGAACAACATCACAAAGGAAACTGGCTGGTGTCATGGGAGAAGATGGGCAAGAAGAGAAGCAAATTTAAGTAGCAACAGAAGAGGAGATGCCAATGAGAAAGACTGAAAAGCATCTGTCAGAGACATAATAGGGGAACCCTTGCATCTTGTCTCTCATCACTCTTTCAAAATTTTATCATTACTGTTATTATTATTATCACCGTGGTCCTGGAGATTGAACCTGGGGCACTCTACCACTATGCTACATCCTCAGACTTCACCTCCTTTTAAAGTTTTGAGAAAGATTCTAAGTTGTCTAGGCTGGCCTCAGCTCTTCCTGCTTCAGCCTACTAAAGTTGAGATTACAAGCGTGGGTCACCACATCCACCCTCTTCTATCACTCTTAAAAGTCCTGCTTTGGTAGTACGGGGAGATACACTTTATCCTTTCTAGTATCTATTATATAGCAGGTACTAAAAGTGTTGATTTAGTAAATTTCATACAGGCATTAGGAAATTCATTCTATTCTAAAATCATAACAGAGGAAACAGACATAATGAAATATGTGAATCTGCAAAAGAGCTGAACTTGGTATTTACGAATTTGTGATCAGGGTAAATTTAGCTCTAGAGGGGTTGGGGATTTAGCTCAGTGTAGAGTGCTTGCCTACCAAGCGCAAGGCCCTGAGTTCCATCCCCAGCAGCAGCCCCTCCCCCACAAAAAATTTAGCTCTAGACTTTATCTTCAACTGTTGGGAAAGCTACTTGAACTTTGGACTGCACTTATTCTACGTATCCAGTGTCCTCTTTGTAAAACTAGGGGTTTGGGCTAAGAGATAAAGTCCTCTTTGGTTCTCAGAGTCTGGATTTGGAGACACAATTAGAGGGTCAAGCTGAAGAGATGATGTTTTATTGAATGGAGGTGTCCTGTCAGCTTTCATTGATATATATTACCTTATAAAACATTGGGACATTACATATTTGAGAGTGGAACTCTGGATATTGATTTTCCCCCCAGTCATAAATAGCCTTTGCTTCTGAAGAATGGAAGGCACTGTGGAGCTGTTTATCCCAGTAGATTGCGGCCCCGAAACAAGGAATGTCACACAGTGCATCTGGGTATTGTCTTGATAAATTACACGACTCAGTGATCACTGACCCACATTTTGTAATACGATTTTATAAAACCCGCGTGACAATGCTAATGGAGATAGATACACTGTAGTTCTTATACAGTAGAAGCTGACAGTGTTTCTGGAAAAAAATGAAAATAGGAAATATGATTACAGATTTGCTATTATAAGATATCATATAAAGAAAGAATACTAGGTGGATGGATATTTTACACAGGGAACTTAGAATGTGAAGCAAATTTACTGAATGCCAACCAATATTACTACTTTATCAAAATGACTGTTTCTGTGCTTTCCGCGTCTCCACTGGCAGAGCACCAGGTGTGAAATAATAGGCTTGTACTCTGTACATATGCTGGGGTGCATGAGACTTTGGCTTATGCAGGCTTGTTTGGGGATTTCCGTTTTATGACTTCATTTTAGTGGTGGCAGCCTACATCTGAGGATTCACAGCAGTGAAAAGATTCTGACCTTATCAGTGAAGACTTTAGCCTCACTCATGAAAGGGAGAAAGGGACCGCCAATGACGAATTCACCTGTGTTTACAGAAAAAGCAATAGGACAATTATAAAGATTTTTTTCCTCAAAACATAGCAGCTTATATTGTTTCAACATGTAACCTGCCAAGACAGGAGGAATTTAGCAAACTTCAGGGTGCAAGATTTGTTCACGAAATTCCTTTCTAAACAGAATATATAAATGCCCAGAGTTTTACATGTCTGCTCCAATCCAGAATGGGGGTTTTGCTTATTGAAAAAATAAAATTATGGAGTGGCAACTGCACATGATTAGAGTCACCTTTCTAATTTCATTTTTAAAATTTTATTTATAATATACTAGAGTTTTATGTTACTTTTAATTAACTGACACGTAATAATTGTACATATTTATGGGGTACAATGTGATGTTTCAATACATATATATTCTACAATGATCAAACTACAGTAATTGGCAACCTATAATTTCATTTTAAAAATAATGGTAGGAATCTAAGGAATGCTAACCTGATTTTTGATCACTGTTTGAAGATGGAGTTTGTAGTCTTTACTTGCCAAATGTGAACTTTGTATTCTATTATTTGCATCAGAGTTGGGCATTGTCAGAGTCAAAGTGGGGATAGAAAGGTGAAGCCAAATAGGGAGACTAGATAATTGAGGTTCATAAAAGAAATTTTTCTTCTCAGTCTTTTGAGGCATTGAGGACAAGGAGGATGATGAGGTGAGTTTGAAGTTCTAAGCTGATAGCATACGCAAGCAGAGATGTGAGCCTAGAGGTCAGTGGTCATCACCCAAGTTAGCGAAGTTGGTGTGGGGATGAGATTACTCAAGGGAGACCTTGAGGAGTGAGATAAGTAGAGCTCTGAGAGTAAAATCTTGGTAAAGATCAATTTTTGAGTGGCTGGTGGAGAGAGACAAGAAAAGTCAAAAGGAAGAGTCAGTCAGTCATGAGGAAAATCTTACGCTTAAGGCTAAAGGGAATTTCAAAAAGAAGGAAATGGTCAACAATGACAACTGCTGCAGAGAGATAAAGTAATAATTGAACTGGAACATGTCCGTTGTGTTTGCCAGCCGGGAGGATGTTACTGACCATTGTGAGAGGCAGTCTAGTGGAACAGTTGTGGCAGAAACCCAGATTACATTAGATTGCAGGCTAAATGGGAATAGAACAAATAGAAAGGGCATATACTCTCTTCTTTTTAAAGAAACTGGTTTTTCGTCAATAAAGTTACAATATTGCATGTGTGTTTATATAGGGAAAAGTTATAAATTAAGATTTCAAGGGCAAGGAAAGGTTTCAGAATGTTGTGATGATGGAAAGAAGCCTGTTGTGAGGCGGTTGGGGCCAGTTTTGGGATTTCTCAAGGCGAAAAAGTCTGTCAGAACGTGGTGATGGGTAAACTAGATGCAGGATTATTTAGTTAAATTTCTTGGAAGACTATGGAAGATAAACATGGAAACAGAGGAGGAAGGCAAGGGGCCAAGGGTTGGACTGAGGTTATTCAGTGAAGCTCTTTAAAAACAATGGTTGAAGATGGTGGCCTGTAGCACAATGGAACTCCAAGGTTGTAGGTGTGTAATGGTCATTCTTAGAGCAAATAGTAAAACTTGTGAGTAGCTCTTAGCACTGACAATTTTCCAAACAAAGATGCCTCTGGAGGCACAGTGTAGAGTTGGCAGATACAGCTTGTAGTAGTGGGGGTGGGTGTCAAGGAGAGAGGTGTCCCTGCCAAATGTATGGAGGACCCCAGAGGCAGTGCTTGAGTTTACCTTCCGTGTGAGAGGTCTGAGGTGAGGCGAAGGACACTTTTAGACTTTTTTCTTGAGAAGTTATCATACAGTGGATGATCATGTAAAGAGGAGACTATGCATGGTTCATGACTAAAGATTGACATAAAAGGAACCCCCGGGTCCTATGCCTGACCTCGTTAGGAGAAACTCAACTAAAGAGCTCACCATCTTTATCTCTGGTTATTTATGGCATGACATCTGTCGTATTAGAAGTGTCTGAAGTTCTAAGAAAATAAGAAAAAGTGATGAAAACATCTTTGGAATCTTTTAGAAGAATGGCCAATAAAAGGAGGAATCGATTCCCAGAACTACTGAAGTAAAGAGCGTAAGGATGAAACAAGTGCCAAAATGGGTACAGGGCCAAGTTATTTCTCTCTGGTCCTTCGGTGATGTAGAGGTAGGCATGGCTATGATGAATTCTTTATTAAAAGTAGAAAATGGGAAAATCCTATCCTCTCTTCCAATATTAAAATTCCCTTTAAGGTAAATCCCACAAGAAGCTGGATGCAGTGACACGCACCTGTAATCCCAGCAGCTGAGGAAGCCGAGGCAAGAAGATCGTGAGTTTGAGCCCACCCTAGACAATTCAGCAAGACCCTGTCTCAAAATAAAACATGAAAAGGCAGTCCTGCTAGACATTTGATTCCCAAGGCCTATTATGGTACACATAGCAGGGACTCAGCTCATTGTTTGTATTTATTTATTTATTTACATGTGTATTTATTTATTTTTGGAGTTAGTCCTAACTGGTATTCAAAATTTGCCTGCAATGTAATTTCTGTGTGCCCTCATACTAACATAATAACTACACAGAAAAGCTTATCAAAAATTATTTTTGGTGACCTCATACTCGCCTCTGGTGTGTGCCTCTTTCTTTATTAAGTGCATCCAAATAATTGAGTTAAGGATATATTTTAGCATGCTCTTAGGTATGAAAGTCAAACTCATCTGGCTCTAGATTACAAACTCCTCCTTTCTAAAATCTGAGGCATTTGCTTAGCTCTGATCTTCTGGCAATTTTCCCATTCCCTCTGATTTTTTTTCCCAGGACATGAGCAGCTGCAATAACAGCTGCAGATTGTTTTAATTGCCTTAGATGTAATGCATCTGGACTTGAACACGTTTTAAAGCTGCTAGACACTCTCGTACTATCTCCCCTACTAAGATTTGTGTTCCATCTTTTGCAGTCTCAGTATTATTCTCCTTCATGGAGGAGAAATGGAAGCAACCAGAATGTGAAGAATTCTGTGTTTTTTTTCTTTCTTTACACATCTTTGTAAAGCAGTTAACTCTTTGTCTTATTATTCAAAATGCAACTTTAAAGCATAAAAAACAGAATTCTTATTTTGGTCATATATATAATCTGAGGTCTGGAAGGTTTTACCAGCAGAGTCTTTGAGGGAGGAGCAGTCCAAAGGGGTAGACCTGCTTGCTTCCAGACACTGGGGTAGAGCGGGTGTTGCTACAAACATGACTTACTCCTTCTTCTCAAGGAGCAATGGCCATATAGAGAGTGTTGGAAGCCATGGTGGTATATCTCAGTTAGCTGGATCAATTTTGACTTAAAAAAAAAAGAAGTGTTGCTAAAACAATTATTTAGTTGTATGATTTGCTTTTATTTCCATCCCTCTCTCCACTGGTATATCTTTGAGTCATAGTTCTCAACCATACTCATATGTTAAAATTACCCAGAGATTTTGAACTGGTAATAATGAAGTAAGTGTGTTTATAACCACATAGGAACTTTTATAACACAATGCTGTCAGAACCAGAACCAACTCAATCAGGATCTCTGCACATTGAGGCCTAGCTGACACTGTTAACTGAAATCCCCCACGGATTTATATTCAGGGGCTGGAGAACCATTGTTTTTAGCCCTACTACGTGTACTCTTGTAGTGTGGTACTGTCTACAGTACAAAGTCTTTGCTCTACAAGAGAATGTACTGTTCAAATAGACAAGGCATCACACAGAAAAGTGCAAAGTAATATTCCAAAGTAGCATGTTGCACTAGTAAGAGCCAAAGTGATAGGTAGAAGAAAAAAATGCCAAGGAAGTTATAGGGAATCATAGACTAGAGCAATAACGGCAAACCTTTTAGAGCTTTCACTGATAACAACCTGGTGCGGCACGCACGCCATAGTTCTCCACCATTGGACTAGAATCATGAGAGAAGAGTTGGGCTTTGAAGAAAGCATCGGATTAGGTAGGTAGAAGGGAAGGGACCCACAAGAAGCAAAATCTCAGTGTAAGGAATGGGTGTGAAATATTCTGGGCTATTTGACCAGATTAGCCAGAATTGAATAGAAGTTTTATTTTTGGGGAACAATCCAACTAAAATGGAAGTAAAGCCCTGACACGGGAACTCTGTATGTTATTTTGAGGTAATTTTACCGCAAAAGCCAGACAAGCCTGGTGTGGTGACACGTACCTATATTTCCAGCACTTGGGAGGAGGGCGGGGCAGGGGACCATCGCAAGTTTGAGGCCAGCCTAGATGGCACAGTGCATTCAAGGCCATCCTGGACTGTCTCAGGAAAAAATCAAACCAAACCCTAAGCAATCCACACTCCTTCAGCATTCGCAAATCTTTTCAATTGCGATATGAATTTGGAAAAGAAGAAAGGAAGTTGATCGCATCAGCAAGTGGAAGTGCTCTCCAGTGGTCAGATCCACTTGTGTCACTGGTGTGCTGGTGAGTATGTAATAATCAGCTCTCTAGGGGAAAGCAGCTCCGATTGATGGTGCTCGTCAATTTCCGTGGTGCAAATACTACCAGTACGACTAATTCCAAAGCCACCAGTGCCTCTCCCCCCACCCACACTGGGCTTGAATCCAGGGTGTCCCACATGCTAGGCAAGATTTACCACTGAGCTACACCCCAACCCTCTGTAAACATATTATTTTGGGACAGAATCTCCCTAGGTTTCCCAAGCTGGCCTTGAACTTGCAATCCTCTGCCTTAGTTTCCTAGGGAGTACCTGGTAGTACAGTACCCACATGTACCACCATGTTGGGCTTTGATACTGACTCCTGGAAACCAGTGTGAGTTGACTCCAGCACACCAAGGCTTGTGTTTACATCACCTGCATCACAATAATAGCATATTTCAGGGAAGACTGGCATATGGGATGGAAGATGGAAGACTGAGGTATTCAGTTGTATCTAATTCTATGCAACTTATTGAAAGATGGAGGTTAAAAAAATCCCTAACACTTTCAATGTAGAGAAATGGAAAGAGGCTTTAGACACACACCCATGTCTTAGCAAATGCCATTCCAAAGTGTCTACCTAGAGTGTTCAGTGGCTGGGAAGAGCCTTCTAACCTTGTTTGCTGTTTGCAACAGACTCGTTAAAACCATGGTGAAGAAGAAAAAGAAGGGAGTGGGGAGGAGGTGGAGGAAGAAGAAAAGAAAGAAAAGAAGAGAAAAGAAGAATAGAATGCAAGACGAAATGAAAGAAGGAAAGAAAGTGGGAGAGAAAAAAGTGACTGGATGAGTGGTCCATTCCAGGGTGCCACGCACTCCCTGGAGCAAGCCTGGCCAAGCCCGCCCGGCTCCTGCTGACTCTGCCGCGGCCCTCGGCCCTCGGCTGGGTGGAGCAGCCCGGCTGGGTAGAGCAGTCCGGCTGGATGCTGCAGCCCTGCCGACTGGCTGCAGCCTCCGCGGGCCTCCCCGCCGCCGTCCACGGCCTGGCCGGCCTGCGCTTAGCCCATTTCCAGCGCGGACGCCACCTGGGGCCGCCGCCTAATGCAGGCTTCCAGGGCAGCCACCGCAGAGCCTCCGCCCCGCCCGCATTTCCCCTTTCTTACCCCCTTTCAAGAGCAACTGAAGATGACGAGTGGGTGAGAAAGCCATTTAGCCCAAGATAAAACTAAAATGTTTTTTCCTTGTGATAATGCTCCTGGTTCTGTCCCTCCGTATTATGCTCCGTAATGTGCCGCGCGCAGCCATTTTGTCACCGCTTTGGGTCATCCTTGCTCACGATTGGTTATTTACTCAGGGGCTTTTGAAATTATTGAGTTGACACATCTGTCAGACGGCAAAAGCAGAAATGCTAAAAGGTCACTTGGAGAGAAACCAGCTGCTCCAGACAAACCTTTCTGCCTCCAAATAGCACAATCATTACAGCCTGACAGATGGGGCCTCTGCGCTCCTTGCGGGCTCTCCCCTCGCCTTCAGGTATTTATCTGCACCACCTCACTGCCAGGTCAGCCAGGCCTCCTTGTAATTACCCGCACAATAGGTATCTCTCTGCTTAAGAACAGCTCCATTTTCGCTAAATAGGAAACCAGTTTCCCCACAGATATGAGCTACTGAACGCCTGCCACAAACTTTCCTATTAACAGATTCATTTTGACAGTGGTAAGTATGCTTCTCTTACCTCTGCAGCCTGCGAGGTGAGGCTCTGTGCGAGTTAAAGGTTTGGAGAGGTTTTGTGGGTGTCTGTGTGCATGACCTCCGGGGAGTAGGACTGAGATTCCCTTTTGCCCTCACCTATGTCTTCATCATCCTCCCAGTTTGCCTCTTTGTGTGCCCCAGGAGGTGTTGGGAGGGACAGGACAAAGGTGATGCCTGTTCCTGCTGTTCTGCCGGACAGGTGGGTCACTTAGCGTGGCCTCTGTGTGTGTGTGTGTGTGTGTGTGTGTGTGTGTATACAGCAGTGGGAAATAAACATAAAAATTAAACTTATAGCAAGCTGGTGTTGAACCTCAACTATATAGGGAGCAAAGGGATATGCTTCCATAAACAAGTTCTCCCAAATCGTGTTTGGGGGACAGTTAATATGTCAGCAGCTATAATAAGAACTTATTAATCTTTCAGCTTTATAACAGAGAAGTTGATTGCTGTAAAACTGTGTCTCTCTCACTTGCGTGACAGTGGAGCTGGTTTTAAGAAAAGCAGCTTAAAATATGGTTTTCTATGAAAAAGTAATAAAACTGTCAGTAAGGAAAAAGTTTGTTGTCTGTTATTAAGGATACTCCAGCGAGTAAGTTTTAAAAGCGCTTCATTGGGTATAGGCATGAGGCTGACAGTGGAAGGAGGTGTGAGAATGTCCTCGTGATTACTACCTGGGTCCTCAAATCTCAATATCTTCTTGCAGGCTATTGGGAATGAGTACATGAATGAATGGGAGCTTTGAGAGTTCACTTGGAAGGTGCTATCAAAGGACTTCAAACAGAAAAACAATAATAACAAAATCTTGAACAACCTAAACTATGATGGCCATTACTACTGTCCTAAAATTGATGATTTCCCTTTGGTTTCCCTTGGATCTGCTACCTCACCCATCAGTCTTCAGTTTCCACTCTTGTATTTTTGTTCTGTCTTTCATTCTGAGAGTCAGTGATTTGCAGTTGGCTTTAGGGTTTGTGAGCTCTAAGACTAACTACTACTAGCAGCAAAAAGAAGACTGTGCGTTGGACCTCCATGATCCTATAGTCATTCAGTAAAGTCCTATTTTAAACTTAACATGAGCTTAGCTGTGATCAGGAAGTAGTGAAAAGTTGAGAATCAAGATACCCATTGTCAGAGTTACTTGTTATTTCTAAGGTTTCTTAAATAAAACCTTGTAAATACCTTGATTGTCTGGTGCAGGAAGTTTTTACAAATTAATTTTTTTTCTGGCAACGTTTGCTGGAAAATCTTGTATAGGATTATAGATTCCTCATGTAGAAACACTTCACTTATCAGACAGTAGTTTATCACAACTTACTTCAAGACATGAATGTGGCTGTATTCACCAATTCTGAACTATTAGGTCATAAATTTTGCCTAATCTCAACTAATTCTTCATCTTGAAAAACTCATCTTAAACCAGACCCCAGAATATTGTAGATTTCCTCTTTTGATCTGCCTCCTCCAAGACTGCTAAATCTCTGTCATGGTGGTGTTTGCTGCCGCAAGTTTAACAAAATTAGCTTTTTTTCAATCAATAGGCGTCTCTGCTGGTGTTCTTGGGGAAGCTGAGCTTCAACGAAGTGGTGTCTGGTCTTGGAACAAATCAATCAAGATGAGGACGTCCTAAGGGAATCCTAGGGAAGCTCTGAGATGTGGATTTCAGAGATGAGTGATGAGGAGAGGTCACAGGAGAGAGTTTTGAGCATGTGAGTACTCCATAGTGGTTTCCGGAAATTACACATGGAGGAAACCTGGACAGGATAATTTCAGTAGGGCATCCAAGAATGTATTATCTTACTTTGTGATCACCAATTGTTAAAACTTGGGCATACTGGATTCTTAGGCAGAAGGACATATTCTGCAACTTTTCAGCAGAAGAAGAACCTATAGGAGAAGGAAATGAATCAAGAAAGACAGTGCAGGAGGGTAGAGAGCATTTGTAGTAGGCTTTGAATGGATAGCGCCTCTCTCTCTCTGTCTCTCTGTGTCTGTCTCTGTCTATCTCTCTCTGTCTGTCTCCCCCTACTCTGTGTGTGTGGTTTTGTGGAATGTAGGTGGTGAAGATATTTGGAATGGAGTAAGGTGATGGAGAAAGTGGGTGGGGAAATGGGCCTGTGATTCAGAGGCCTGGAATTGAAGCCTGGTTCCATCGCTTAATGTGGTATAGGTCAGTGATGGTGAACCTCTTAGAGACTGAGTGCCCAAACTGCAACCCAAAACCCAATTATTTGTCTAAAGGTGCCAACATTGCAATTCAAACTGAATATCTGATGCTCAGCTGCTGGGATGACTTGGCTTGGGTGCTGACAGGGCTCCGTGTACCCACTATGGCATGCATGCTACAGGTTTGCCGTCACTGGTATAGGTAATCACACGCAGGTTGCTTAATTTCTCCAAAGGGGGAAGACAAAGGAGGACACGAAACCTACTTTATTAAGATCGTTACAAGGATAAGATGACATATTGTATGTATGAAGTGATTAGAAAATGACGTGGATATAGTAAAGATGGTGGCTATTATTATTATTTATTGTTATCATTGGCTGACAGTTAAAAGAAGAGAATGGAAAGAAAGCTCAGGGCATAGTCTGGGAAATGCTGAAGCTTGAACTATGCATAAGAGTATAATAGAAAACAGAAAACAATGCTATAAAAGTTGGGGCCAAATGCAAAGGACCTTGAGTTCATTTTCAAAAATAGTTCAGTAGGTAGTGGGAAGCTCATGCACATTTTTGAGAATGAGAATGACATGATCAGAATTGTGCTGGTGATAGCGTGGGTGAGGTGGGAGAAAAGCCCAAAGTTAGATGCATGAACTAGTAGGCTATAGATCATTGAGCGAGGAGTAAATGAAGGTAGCATTTCTAATATTAGGAAAAAGACAAAGAAAAAAATGTAAAGGAGTGTGTGGAAGTATTTTTAGGTTAAATTTTTCTTTTGTCCAGTCAACTCAGGCTAATCTAAAACACATCAAATGAATTTTAATCAAAACTTTAAAACTAGTGCATCACATATGTTGTGTGCATGCTGTGATCTTCTCTACTATATGACACTTCATCCTGTCACTGGGCAGGGTCTGGCCAGGTTCCTGAAAGAGGAGATAGGGACCTTAACTTGCCCTGCAGTGTCAGTTCTTGACTCTTCACTGCAGAAAAAGAATTTCAATACACGTAGTAAGAAGCATGGGCAGATTTATTAGGTAGAGTCATAATGTAAAATATGGAAAGGACTTCAGCTTGAGGAGCTGAAGAAAGGAAAACTCTGATGAAGAGGATCAGACTGGCCCATTAACCAAAGAAAGGAGACTGAGGTTTATGGATTAGCTGACGTGGGCTAGAGACTGGTTGATCATTATCTCAGCTGTGGTTTTGCAATAGGGCTCTGGGAGAAGTCCTGTTGCTTGAGGGGGCAATTCTGTCTCCACGAGATGATTTTTTCATCTGCTTGGGGCTGTCTCAGTTTTGGGGAAGTTCTGCTGGAATACAGGGTGACTGTAGGTTTAGGGCAATTACTGGAGATTTATAGGTGTTTTTTGTTGAATGTCCCTGTGAATCTCTTTTCTTGGGGTCCTCTGTCTTAAAAGGGGATGAGACAGGTTGTATAAATTCAGAGCTAATCAACCTTGTAGTTTGGAATTTCAGAAGACACTTGGCTAAGTGACTAACATTCCTAAATGCAGAGCTGAGCAAAGATCTGGCCCAAATTTTTAAGGTAATAAAGGAGCCAGATACAAAATGAAGGTCAGACTTTGTTCTGCCTTCTGTTACCCACCAGAAATCTGTGGGCCCAAGTGAAGAGTCACTTTTTTTTTAGCAAAAGCACTTTCAAGTCTCTGACTGCTTAAGAAGAAAACATAAATCATGCTCTTAATAAGTAATAAGGGGCCCAGGAGGTTGTCTTCTGTCCCTGTGGTGGTCTTTGTCTATATCAATTCCAAGAATACCGTCAATGTGCAATGAATATATAGAAAAAGCAATGGCTGAGTACCTTTGAACTCTGTCTAGTGTGTATTTACATTGCCTAAGAAGTGACCACAGGTTCAGGGCCCTTACACAGCAGTGTGTGCTGCTTAGTGTTAGTACAGTTCTGTACATTGTAACCTGGTGTAATATTTTATCACTGGAGTAGGTAAATGTGATACCCTCCTCATCCTTTGAGTTCATATCAATTTGGTAAGGAAGCATTAACAAATCCATTAAATATGGTGTTTTTTGTATCAATTCTTGCCATGCTTTATCTATTGGCATTCAAATTTATTTAATTAGGAGGCTTTAATTTGCACTAAACAGAAAAGCCAGGAGTCAGTGCAAGCGTCAGGTGACACTGATGTTAGCCTAATTGGTCAGATCTGTGTTAATTATCAGGTAACTTGACTAAATAATACCGCCATTCACAGACAAGGACAAAGTGGTTGTGAAAGTCTGTCTTAACAAGGCCTCACTTCTCGGGAACAGTCCAGCAGCCTTTAGAGACACACTGTGTCATTCACAGTGACTCTTGTTAGAGATTCTATTTTTATGTGAAATGAGCAGGGTGCGAAATGAGCAGGATTTAAGGTCAGAAGGTACAAATCAGAGTAAGTGGAAGGTGCACAGGGAGGGAGACCAGCTTCAAGGGTTTGGATCCTATTTAGAAAGGAACTAAAGAGTGTAATGTGTTTTATTTTAATTAAGCCTTTAAAAAGATGGAGAACAATCTAGATAAAATCCAAATCACCTTAAAAGATTAATCAACAGAAGATGATACCTCTCATCCTACAACTGTTATCAGTGGGATTTTTCTGATCCTTTTACCTAAAATCCTTTGAGTGTTTTCCCATAGTATTTATGGTAAAAATAGTATTAATTCTTACTCAAAACCATTTGTCTAACTTTACAAATAAACTAGCTAAATCATAAATTACTTTTTAACATTCTTACATGAGGAGGGAGTTAGTGAATAAGATCAAGTGGAGAGTCACCTGAAGGATCCAAACGGTTGAGTGGAGGTGGCCCATATACAGTAGAGGGGAGGGAGGGGTTCTATCTCTTTGACAGTCTGGGAGGCTAATACAAATCTATGCTGAAGGTCAATGTATGAAGCCGTACTTAGCTAAATGAACCTTACTTGAATTTTTTCACTCCAGGGCAAAACCCATTCAGTAAGCTTTCTATGTTTAGGTTTAGGGTTCAGGATCATAATAGGAAAATGTGGCCAGCAATTGTTTTTATATAATCCACAATCTGAGAATGTTTTAGGTATTTTTAAATGATCAAAAATGGCAAAAGTAAAGTAAAACATGTTAAGACTCTATGGAATTCAGATTTCAGTGTCCAGAAGTAAGGTTTCATTGGCACACTGCCATACCTCTTCATTTGCATATTGTCTGTGGCTGTTTTTGTACTACAGCAGCAGAATTGGGTAATTGGAATGAATAATGGATAGCCTGAAAAGTGTAAATGCTGTATTTATTGTTTTGCCCTTTACAGAAAAAGTTTTTCCACCCTTATTCTAGAAGATGAATTTTTATTCTCATATCCACTTGTCTTCTTGGAATTTTAAAAGGAATTCCAGACCCTTGACAACAGTTTCCTGACATCACAACGTGGGCTAACAACTGAGCTTCTACTTGCCACTGAGCATGCTTGTTTCAATAATTAATCACTGCTGATAACAGCGCTGCAACTGGATTAACTTTACGTGGCAGTGCTAAATAGTCTTCTGCCTCACAATTAGAATAACTCATTAAGGAAAAAAGCTTTCATCATGTATTTTATTAGGCTCAGAAATAACTTTAAAATATTATGCTAACATAAAATGATATGATTTAAATGACTTTGCACAGCACCTTGAGAGATCCTGGATGATCATGAGAACTGTATGTACAGTCGGCAAAACTGTCTTTTGGTCAGTTGTTTGTTCTAACACAGATTGGAAGATACCTAATATTCTCCAGATGGTGCTATACTCTCTGTCGCTCTGTGTCACACACACCCCCCCCCACACACCTGCACACACACACACACACACACACACACACAAACAGACACACACATACGCACGCACACATCCACCCCAGCTGAAATCCAAACTGGCCACTCTATAGACAGTAATGATTGTTATTCATGCAATATAATATATATTTTCATAATATGAGTCAGCTGAATTATGACTTCTGTATCAATTCTTGTTTATATGATTAATTATTCATGAAGTGCGGGGAGAGCAACAATTTCATGTGTAGCATGTAGTAAACACTTGATAAGTTATCCATTTTGTAATCTTCATTATAATCATCAGCCGCCTGGCTAACGTGTTCAGATAACATTTGAGAGGCCAACTGATAGAATGTTACTTCTGACTCAGTGGCGTAACGGGAGAATCTTCCAGAGATTAGAATTCCAGTTGTGATGATATGTTTCTCGTAAGGTCTTGCCATACACAAAACCAAAAGAAAGATGTTTTTGCAGTATGTTTAAAACAACTGAGCTAGTAAAAATGTATAATCTGCTTCTAATAGAGTCTTGACAGAGGTTGGTTGTGGCAATCGCGGACTATGGCCCATAACTGAATCTAGGCAACAGATAACTTTAATTAGCGAAAAAGAGTATTGTTAAAAAATTAACTTTGGTTATCTTTTAGGCAGGGCATGTATTCTGTCAGGTTTGCCATAGTCCGCACTAATCCCTATCACTTTAGCATTTTACTTGCTTTGTCATGAGAGGCATTTGATTTTGTAAACCTTGCTTAGAGTCATTGTTGAAAAATCCATTAGGAGGATGTTTGAAGGAATTTGAATACCTGTGTATTTCTCCATATACATATAAATAATGCATTTTTGCTGCTAGGTTCTAAGTTTCAAAATAGTATGGGTAAAGAAGCAGCCCAAGTAAAAAGAATTTAAGGCAAATTCTGTAGCATATTACTCTATATGTGGTAGTAGAAAAAGAAAAAACAGAAAAAAAAAAACCCAAAAAACTTCCCCTGCCCCCTGCCCCTGTTTTACAATGTAGTCTTCTTAGCATTTACTATGTCCTCAAAAATGAAAGTCAGGGTGTCAGCCAACAGAAAGCTGGCACACAGGAAAATGTATACCTCCTTGGTGTCTTAGTTTGCTCAGGCTCTGTAACAAAAGATTTATAAACTGGATTGCTTATAAATAACAGAAATTTATAACTCAGTTCAAGAGGCTGGGAAGTCCAACGTCAGGGCACTGGTGGATTTATGGTCTGATGAGGCCCTCCTGGTTCATAGATTAGATCTTCTCACTATGTGTCACATGGTAGAAGAGTGAACTTCACTCTCAGGTCTCTTTTTAAAAGACATCTGTCCCATTCATGAAAGTTCTTCCCACATAACCTAATCACCCAAAATGCCTCACTTTATAATATTATCTCCTTGGGGGGTTTGATTGCAACATATGACTTTGGGGCAGAGGCACATAAGCATTCAGACTGTATGTAGCACTTAGGATATGTGAATTTACTCTCCTGATCTGAAGGTACTATAATACCCTTTAAGGAAAGAACAGAACATTTTCCTGTCCCTAGAATTTTGAGCACTAGACGGGGGAATTGAATGTTCTCTGGGAGAATGACAAGGTCAGACTTATGTAGCCACCTGTCTACTACATACACTTGTTAGACACAATCACTTTGCTCCAAAGAGGCAGTGGGTGAGTCTGATTTCTTTTCCAGTCACCACTGGTGGAATATTCTGAGAAAGTAGAAAATCGTGTGGTTTCTAATGGTAAAGGAAGAAATTATTGAATAGAGCTGGTTACAGTAATCATTTGGTAAGAGAAGTTTTGTGAGTTTGTATCGTGCTTTCTGTGGCCAGAGACCACAGAAACAACTACTCAAGAAGGGAAAGAAACTGTAAAATGAAAAATAGATCATGACTTGAAGAGCAACTCAGGGACACATCTGCCCTTTGTGGGGACACAGTCCCTTTCAGACATGTGCCCGACCAGAAAATCAAATCCAACAATGACAAAGGTATCCTTAAATAAAAGTCAATTAGCGCCCCTTGCCTCTGGGTGGGGCACTTGAATTTTTGCTTCTAAACTTGGTTCTGCAAGTCTCAACCCATTTGCCATCAGGTTTCTACCTTGTTTGGGCTTGCTGGACACTGGTCTTCTTGCTCTTTGGGTTGCTGCCATGTCTTTGCCTAGACTGGCCTCTTCCTTCCTCTTCATCCTGTTTCATGGAGAAGCATTTTTATTACACACTACGCAAAGTTTTGAGGTAGATAATAAGACAGAAACATACTTTTTTGAAGTTTATGATGAAAGAAAGGCACTTGTAGGTACTAAGATAGAGATAAATGTCAAGTTAAGGGAAAATGAAGAAGACTCTGTCCTTGATATTTACACAGTAAAATGCATTCATAAACATTTTATTTACTTTTCCCAGTTTATATGGAGGTAGTATTGCCTCTCACTAAAGGTGGAGATATGGAGGTTTACAAGTAAAAGAAGAAACAATGTATGGGAGATTAGGAAGCCCTAAATGTGCTAAGATTGGGAAAAATGCTAAAGAATATAAGAAATATTTTCTATGTTTGCAACAGAAAAAGAGAAGAAATAGGCTCATTATTGAAGGGCTTAATGTTAACATGATACAAATAAAGTTTTTCTAGTCCTATGTAGCTAGTATAGCCTCTAAAAAGAAATAAAAGTCCACTGACTGTCAATTTCCTGAAAAGATGAAAAAAGACCCTTTTGATGAGGCAAAGGAGTAAGGAAGATAACTGTTTCATAAATGTCTTAGTTACTTACCTCATTGCAGAGACAAAATACCCGACACCCAAAGTTATAGCAGGAAAGGTTTATTTTAGCTCATAGTTTGTCCACAGTCAGATGGCTCCAAGGCAGGTTGACATATCAGAGGGGGATTGCAGAGGCAAAACAGTCCATGGCAGGGTAGGCAGGAGACAGGAAAGCAGCAAGCAGCAGCAACTGTCCTTTTATTTTCCGTCCGCGCTACAAGCCTATTGATTGGTGCCAACAGCCTTAATCTCAGTAGCACCTCCTCCGTCCACATTCATGCACCCTAATCCAGCCACCTTGGAAACTATTCATGTATGACCACACAAGGCTTCGTGGGGACACAGAGGTACAAACCATAACAATAAGAAAAACAATGAAAGCAGGATATTTATTAGGCTTTTAAGAGTCTAGTTTAAGTTTTGTCTTTCAACATGGAGGCCTTAGCAGGAGCAGACAGAGTTCATGATATAATTCTTTAAGATCAATGGCAAGAGAGGTTTTGAAAAGAAAAATAATTGTTTGACAAGTCTAGTTTGGTGAGCTATTGTCTGTACTGTAGAAGAGGCTGCAGTGTTTACTTTGATGAGGGTTACAAAGTTGTTTATTGTTTGGAGAAATGAATTTTCATAAACTTCCTGAAATGAAAAATGCTGTAAGTAAATATTCCTGGAAAACTTCTTGGCAAAATGTTCATGGAATATTAAAGTCATATTAGTATAAGCAGGTGAATACTAAACCCATGTTAATATAGTTGGTATTACAGATGGTTTCTGTTCTGATTTCAAGCAAGAAAAGTAAATAATTTCATTAAGGGTAGATTTCAGATAAATAAAGAAATAAAATTACCTACATTTAAAAGGAATTCAATTCCTGACAACCCAGAGGAATTATCTCTTTTCTTATAGATGCGCAAATTTATAGAAAGTTTGATAGTTTACCAGATTTGCTGTATGTGATCCAAGGGAAATGAAAGAAAATATGAAGGAAATGGCAGAATGCCAGAAATGAAAGAAAGTTGCTTGTATTCATAGAAGGATAATAGAAGGACACTTTAAAGGTGTGCTCTCACAGGAAGAGCCACAGTCCTTCAGTGTGGGACAAGGTACTATGCAGCGCCTTGCATGGTCTGGCCCTCTGAAACTGATACCCCATGGACTTCATGTCCCGATATTTTTCACCTTACTCATTTCCTTCAGCCATGCTTTCACCCTTATCCTGCGGTAGATGCCAAACAGGATCCTGCTTCAGGACCTTTGTGTGTGATGTCCTTGTGCCTGGGGCATTCATTACCACTCTGCACCCTGCTTAATTCAAATCTTTGTGAAAATATCACCTGTATCATTCACTTTCCTGTCACTGGCACAAAGTACTCAACAAATACAACTTAAAGGAGGAGAGTTTTATTTAGCTCACAGTTTTCAGTGGGTTCAGTCCAAAGTCAGTTGCCAGAAATGGCATGGCAGAAAGGTCTGGTGGAGGACAGCTGGTCATCCCATGGCAGCCATGAAGCAGAGAGGGAAGGGAGGAAACAGGGAGAAGAATATCCCTTTCCTGGTCATGCCCTCAGTAAGTTGCCTCCAACCAGGCCTCACCTCCTAACAGCACATTTAGCTACTACACTCTTCAGTGGATAAATCCCTCCATGGTCCATGAGATTTTGGGGGTCCTTTTAGATCTAAACCATAACATCATTTTATAAATGACCTCTTTTCTAATGATCCAATATGAGGAGGTATTTATTTTCCCACTGGGCATCATATCATGAGGGGTTTTGTTAATATTTTACTTTGGCTTTTCCTCTGAGACAAATGAGGAACAATTAGGAGATTTTGAGCAGAAGAATGACATAATTAACATATGTTTCAACAAGATTCCTCTGGCTATTGTAGTAAAAATAGATTAAAAGACTGTTGAAAAGAGTGTTGCATTAGTCCAGGCAGTAGGTATAATGGCGTGGATCAGGATAAGAGTAGTTAGACATGATAACATTCAAGATATATTTTAAGGAAGAGTCAGTAAGATTTTCTGATGGATTTGGTACAAGATATAAGGAAAAGAATGGGGGTAATTTCAAAGATTTTGGTCTTAGGAACCATAGAAAGCTGCTCCATACTGAGATGAAGAAGGCTGAGTGGAGAAAGTTTTTCAAGGGGAAGATCAATTTTGGACATATTGAGTTTGAGATGTCTAATAGACATCCAAATGGCAATGTTGAATTTAAGTTGTATATACAAATCTGGAGTTCTGAAGAGAGGTCTGGATTTTAGACATAAATTTGAATGTCATTGGCATATAGATGGTGTCTTAGCCTGAGTTTCTCGAAGAGCAGAGTTTGATGGTAATGGGAGGTACAATCACAGAGCGTGGAAACGAAGGCCAAGGGGAGTAGGTGAGGAGGGAGAGAGCGCTAAAATGAAGTGTGTCACCCATCTGCCTGCCTCTAGATGAGGGTGAATGCTTGATCTTAGAAGGCTGTCTTACAAGAGATTATTTGAAGTCCCTTGCAGTACAATTTGCTTGAGGCTGTATTATTCATCTTGAGCTGCCATAATAATGTGGCATAGACTGGGCGACTAAACAACAGAAATGTGTTTTCCATACTTGTGGAAACTGCAAGTCCAAGATGAGGGTGCCAGCATGATCGGGTTCTGGTCAGGGCTCTTCCTGGCTTACAGATGGTCGCCTCTTTGCTGTGTGTGCACATGGTGAAACAGCTCTGGTGTCTTTCTCTCTTCCTACAAGAGCACCAGCTCTGGTGGAACCCGGCCTCGTATCTAGAACTTGCTTTAACCTTTGCCCTCTCCACACAGGAGATGGGCATGAGGGCTTCAACGTATGAGTTTTGGGAGGACACAATTTAGTCCTCAAATTTATGTCCTCACATACAAAATACAAATACAAAAGTCTTAGCTCATTCCACCATCAACTCCAAAGTCCGAAGTCTAAGATCTCATTTGAATGTCATATGAAGTAGATATGGTTAAGATATGATTCATACTAAGGCAAAGTGCCATAGACAGGGAAAAGTAGAAAGAGGATTTACACACAGGCTGTAATCTTTCTTGCAGAAGTTAACCCTCAAGCTTTGAACTTTGCTAAACTTCCAAGCCGTGAGTTCCTGGAGGCCCCGGGTGTGAGGTGAGGCCCACGGGGGTGTGAGCCAAGGCTCTGTCACTTGGTGACTGAAGTTTTTGGAACCTTGGGTCCAGGCGGAGCTGGTTGCTGTGGTGTGCCTGGAACGGTTAGGGCAAAGGGATCTGAAATAGTCCATCAAGGAGCAGGATTGTCTAGGAGAGAGATTTTCCCTGGCTTTTAGCTCTCTATTCCTTAGTCACCCTAAAATGTCTATATTTAAAAATATTTCTGATATCAGCTTATGATGCTGGAATTTATTTTCATATGGAACCAAACCTTTTATTCCACAATAATGAAGTTTGAGTGGTAAATTGATATTCAAGGAAATACATTGATCAAAATTTATTACACTACAGAGAACTCAAGCCGTTGTAGTACAGTAACCTAAGAGCAGATTCGTTCCTAGTCTGATGGGAAGAAGGGGAAGTTAACTGTCGTGGATGGGGCTCTTTACTAAAGAAGGCATGGGTAGAGAAAAGAGATAAGATACAATCGGCAAACACGGAGCATTCTGTGTTCAGCAGGTGCTGTACTAGACACTGGAGTACAGCAGATTACAGAGCAGACCAGTGCCCTATGCACTAGGGTCAGGGCTGGAGGAGGGAATAGACGTTAAACAAACACTCATGAAAAAGTGTTAATGAAGTGAGTCTTACGAAGAAATAGCAAATTGGATAGGAGTGAAGATAGTAATAGAAGGAAGTTTATGTAGAATAATGGAACATGCAATTTTCAGGAATGAGAGGAGCTTTTGGTAAAGATGTAAAACACTTGAGGGAAGATGTTATGGCAACTGACGGATAAAGATTTTATGTAGAAACAGCTTGTGCAAATGCCCTGAGTTAGGAGCAGGCTTACTGTCATCAAGGATCAGCATAAAATCCAGTGTGTTTGGAATGGAGTGAATCAGACGCCATTCTTTGTGATGGAGAAAAAAAGAGAAAGATTTTTTTTTT
>PVJO010017028.1:0-40316 GCA_004026905.1 Hystrix cristata | reverse complement strand
TGACATGCAAATTGTTGCTTCCCTATGCAGGAAAACAACTAATATTGCTGAGTGGTGAGGCTTGACTACAAAGGTTGTATATATGGCTGTATGTGTCGTGAGCTGGTCAGCAAGCCGTATGTGTAACTATCAAATTTTTGTGTAGCAGAGGCCAGTACCACAGGATTCATACACAACCATTCATTTCACACAGCAGAAAGAAAAAAAAAAGGTGTGAAAATCTAAATACAACAACACTGTCCTATGAACTCATACCGCTGCTAACCACTGAGAGTCATCTTCTCAATCTGGACTTAGAATTTCAAGAATTGGAAAACCTACCCACTGATTTTCCCCTATTACCTTCTGGAAACACACCTGCAGCAAGTCACAGAGAGTGTCCATAAGGCAGCCACTGTTCTGCTTGCTTCTGTCCCCTAGGGGAATACTGAGTCTCCCTCTGCACCAGCCATGCTGTCCCCATGGGTCAGGAAGCAGAAAGACAAGTGAATTCCAGGACACACGTGCGCAGGGCAGCCACAGGGGAACATCTGAAAGGGCCTCTCACTACCTAGGCACACCCACCCTTCCTGGATTCCTTGGTAATAGGACAAGAGCAAAGGCTTTCCTTCCTTCTGTCTCCAGTGTGTTACAGTAAGCAGGAGATTGCTTTTCCCACTCAGTTAACACCATGCCGTTCCTCATTCCTAATCTCAGAGTGCCGGGTATTTCTTGTCTTCTGTTTGCCAATGTGAGTGCTGTACAGAATGTGCCTAGCTAGCATTCCTTGGGTCTCAACACTCAAATATATCTTAAAATTCAGATATTTCATATACAATTTGACGTTTACTGCTTCTCTTTAAAAATTAGTAGATTCAACTACATTGGGCGAGTTGCGCCTGGGTAGCCCTGGTCACCTGGAGACGAGAAGGCTTTGCCATTCTTTGGGATTATCTTTCCTACTATCCCAGGCCCAAACACGTACCTGATACCTCACACAACTTCTTTGTCCATCCTGTTGCCTTTTCCATTCTGAATGGATTTTGTGACTCCCCTCACGTAGTGCACGATTTTGGGTCATAACTTTGCATTTTATAGGTAAATAGTGCTATGGAACCTTTTCAAATTCATGGCTATTTTTAATACTTATTTTAGAGGTGTTTAAAATTGACTTTAGCATTACTATCCTGCAGGTATATATCTTCCTACTCCAAAACATCTGGAACTCAAGTATTCAGATCCCTCACATACAGCTTTTTATGTAGTATAACACATTAAATAATTGTTTAGCATACTTGTGCTATTTTACAGACTTTCATATTGAATGCAAAATTGTAATTTATGGATGCACATTCTATTAACTTTTCTTGGGAAAGTTGGGTATCTTTTCTAAAATATGACATTGAATACAATATGCATAAAAGAACATATTTTCTATATTTTATTCATAATTTGGTGTGTCACAGTTTTCTTGATGATTCTCTAATGAGGAGCCTTTGTACATTTCTGTGACTACTTAGCACTTCTCTGAAGGGGGCCGTCTTTCAGGTGTGTGTTTGTGAGCTCCAAACTTTGCAAGAACATTGACGATCACTATAGTTAATCTCTGTTTCATACTCAAGGGCTTTGAGCTGTCTCTATTAAAATACTTCATGTGTTTCCTCTGGGAATTGCTTTGCCTGTTCCATCTCTCAGATAATGAAGAATTTCTTTTCCTCCACCTGCGGGCATTTTTACCTGAATGTTCTCTTTTTCTCCTTCCCCATCCCTGCTTGCTTCAGGCCATTGCTTCAAGTCATATCATCTTCTGAGGCTTTGAATAATTCGTTCCCTTCAATTATATTGTTACCTTGAAGGTATTTATAGGCTGTGATCAAGTCCCCTGCAGCCATTGCTTTGCCAGACTTTATAAATTTAGCTCTCCCCTCCTCTCCTCACATGTTTTATCTTCCCGCTGTTGTAAGCATTCCTTCTTTGTGTGCCTATCTTTGTAGCTCTCTGATATTTCAATATCTTTCCTGAACGAACGAGGGAGGTCAGAATGCCACATCATATCCCAGGTATTGCTGTGAGTGTCTGATTTTAGAGCGGGAGGAATTCTGGAAGGGGATTAACTCAAAATTGAGCCTCATCTATTTTGTAACTCAGAAAAATAGACAAAATGATAGCAAAAGCCAACAGGGCACTGTCAACATGTTTCTATACATTCTAACATACAGCTAGAATAATCCTTGAAGCTTAAGGGGGAAACTATTTTCCTTAGGTGGAATTTTTGCTACCATTATCTGCTAGAATTTGTCCTTTAAAGTAAGATTGTTTTTAAAAATCCAGGTTTCATGTAGGATTATATAATAAAAATGGGTATTTGCCCCATGGTACACAAACTCTTAAATCTATATTATTAATTACTATCATTATTGTTATTGCTATTCATATCTTTGTGGTTTTAATTTTAAAAACAATGTTAGATATTTCGTTTTAGGAAGAATACATAAATTGCGATATATACCACCTGGGGACTAGTGTTAAATTTCAGTATATATTTTCTGACATGAATCATGTTTATCAATATGGCAAATCGATATGTTGGCACTGCAGAGACCCAAGACTCAGTTTAACTCTCTAGTGCCATGGTGTCAATCATGTTTGGTTTTTCATACATGCTACTAGAAAAAAATTAAGCATAAACATACATAAAAATGTAATTAGTATTCACATATCATTTATGTTATAAAATATACAGAAGCATCAGTTTTTAAGAGATAATAATAGATGTTTCAACTTTTTTGCCCCAAAAGCCACTAACCAATGTTAACACCCCTTAAGGGTGCCCACCCACCCCACTTTAGACACCCTTGCTCGATGGGATGGCCGTGGTGTGGAGGGGTTGTTCTTCTCAATAGTACCGAAAGGAAACTCAGCTTCGGCAGATAAATCCTTTAGAGGGCACCTAAGAGGGTACATTTGGCTCCTGAATCTGTGGCTACCGCATTTGCAGATTCAATCAACCAAGGATAGAAAATATTTGAAAAAAATTGCATTTGTATTAAACCTGTTCAGACGTTTTCTTTGTTGATATTCTCTAAACAGTATAGTGTAACAACTATGTAACAGTGCTTGTATGAGACTATGTAAATAACCTGGAGATGGTTTAAAGTATATAGCATGAAGTACCTAGGTTATATGCAAACATTATGCTATTTTATGTAAGAGACGGAACATCTGCAGATTTTGGTATTCCCAGTAGTTCTGGAACTAATCCCCTATGGATACTGAGTGGCAACTGTGTTTAGTTTAAATATTCACTTTAGATAGGAGTATGGCAGTCCGGAAACATTTACAGAAGGAAGCAGAGTTGGATAATGAGAAAGCTGGGGGAAAATATCACCTTTCTAATTCTCAGGCTCCAATGCATTAAAATAAAAGCAACGATAACAAAAAAGAAAAAACACCCAGATGTTCTTTTCGGAGTCTTAGAAAAATGGGGACTCCAGGATGATGAGAGGAGACGGCGAGTAGTTTGTATTAAAGGTAAAGTAGTTTGTCTCAGTAATCTCTGTCCTCTCACCAGCCCCTCTTTATTAAGCTGTCCTTAAAGTGTTTGCCCTTCCTCTCTCTCCCTCTTCCTCCCCTCCTCCCTCTCCCTCTCTCCCCTCCACCTCTATTATCCTCCCTCCCTTGCCCCTCACATCCTCTTTTTCTCCTTCCTCCCCAGTCTCCCCATTCCCACATCCCAGCTCAAAATGCAAACCATCTAATTTAATAGCAAACCTTTTGAATAAGAGCACTGTCTCTGGGGCAAGATTATCTCAGTTCAAATTCTGGCTCAGTCCCTTAATAGTGTCACTTAATAGTTCTGCAGCTTAAGGCAAATTACTTTAATTTCTCTATGCTTGTCTCCTCATCCTTGGAAAAGTGGATATTGAAGTTCAGAATGGGCTGATGTGAGCATTGCATGAGGTGGAAACCTGCAGATGGGTTGATGTAAGCCTTAAAGAAGACAGCACCTGCAGAGGCCTTCGCACACTGCCTGGGCCCATCATTAGGACCTTGAAATGCCAGCTCTTATCACTGTTATAATTTTGTGATGAGTCTGACCAGATGCTTATAGCGTGTTTCTCTGTATCATTCCATTTCACTTTGTAGCACGCCTCTATGCTTGGAGGAGAAAGGCATTTTCCCTCCCACTTTATATAAACACGTTCGCCAAGGCCCATGTTTGCAGCTAGAATCAGTCCTGAATCCCAGGACAGACTCCCAACCCATTGTCCCATATCGAACTATCAAACTGCAATTTGCAATTTCCTTTCAGAATAAAAGCAATGACGCGAAATCCCACTTAGCTGAACAGGAACACACACTCCATCATTGCCTCTTATTTCCTGTTTCCCCATATCATCCCCCATTGGCACGGGGGATCCCCCCTGCCAATCCCACCCAGCCAAGAGGGTGGCGGCCGTAGGGTTAAAGGGGTATCTGTTCAGCGGCCTGAACTCCCAGCTCTGTGAGAGGCTTGTTGCTACCTTAATAGCTTCGGCCCCCCTCTAGCTCCCCCCACCCTGCCGGAGTGTTTCCATTTCCTGCAGCTTGCAGTATCAGAGAGTGTTATTAAATGATAAGAGATTTGCTTGCTGGTAGTATATTGTGAGAGGCTCGAAACAATGAGTGTTCTGACATCGAGGAGGGCATGTTAGCCTGATTATGGGAACTCCATATCAGAGAGCAGATCCTGTGACGAAACGGCACTAGAACACTTTCTCCTCTCCCCAGAGCGTTATTAATGGGCCTTCATACCTGGGAGGACAGATTACTATGTCTGGGCAATGCGATAATTAGAGATACGTCACTTATCATAAGCAGGGACCCTGTCCAGGGCTTGCAGCTCTGTTACAAGAGGCAAGCTCCATGCTCTGGAGACAACAGTAAAGTGGAATTTGTTGTGACTTTACCTGAGAAAGGTCATTTTAAAAGTTGCCACCCCTGGGCTTTGATTGACAAGCGGTACTGAATGTAGGAAGCTTGTTCAGGCCTGAGGTGCAGAGAGCTGAGTTTTATTCGTAGTTCTGCTACAGTAGAGCTATAGAGTCTTGACTAAAAAACGCTTGGTTTCTTACAGCCTGTTTTTGATAAATTCAAAGTGGAAACTTTATATGCCTTACTTACCTCACAAAGTTGAAACATACGATCACTTTTTTTTGAAGGTAGTATAGTCAGAACAAGAGAGTGCATGTGTTTCGAGAGTAAAGGAGACATCAAGATGTTTTCAGAAAAACAAAAGTGATTAGTGCAAAAGCAGAGGTTGATGATAAAAGGGAAACGGTTTGGGCAAAATTGACCAAGCCGGGTGGGCCTGGGGGAGGCAGCGAAGGGCGAGGGAAAAGCAGCAGGACGGGATTTAACCTTCGTTGCCTTCCTGGAGGGTGAGGAAGAGGGCAGGGAATGGATGTTTGCAGAGACACACTGAGGAGGGATGTCAAAACCATCCGCATGTTATATGATTAAACTCCTCCCTGAAAAGCCTTAAGGCTGCCTACTGCAAGCAACAGGGATATAGGCAGACTTAGGGACTTGAGGACAGTGTAAACCTTACCTCTTCACTGTATTCCAAAGGAAGTCAGCATGGCATATTTTCAACAATATCTTGATCTGAGTCAGAAAAACTTGGGTTTGGATTTGAGTGTGATAGTCATATGATCTGCCTTTTTCTCTTAGGATAGCCCTGAGCCAGTGATGGTGAACCTTTTAGAGCTGTCAGTGATAACAAATAGCCGCTGTGGCATGCGTGCCATAGGTTTGCCACCCCTGCTCTGAACAGATATTCGACATTCCTCTCACCTGCACTTTAGGGTTATAATCTATAACTATATATGGAGCACTCGGCTTTCCTGTTGCTGAGATCCAATTCAATTCCCACACCGTAAAGGAGGAAATAGTATATTTGGCACGTGGTCTCAGAGGTTTCCCACTATGATTCAAGGCAGGAACATCATGGGTAGGAGGATGGCAGAACAAAGCTCGCAGTTCATGGTGGCCAGAACCAGAGTGGGAGAATAGATCACCGCCCGCCCAGACCTCCCCAGATGTATGCTCTACTAATTCCCCAAGTGGCTCCCAACCCAATCAAGTTGATAATTCAGCATAACGGTCACAATATTTTAGAGTCTATTATCAAAATTAAATGTGATCATATTTGTAATACATATAACACTAGACTGGGCATATAAGAGCTTGTTGTTTGGAGGGAAAAGACAAGAAGAGAGATAATACTCAAAACATTCAGAGTTGCTAAATGAGTGCCCGATCTAGAAGCAGGATGATGTTGGCCTATCTGCATGAACCAGGATTGAATAATGTTCTTTACAGGTGAATGCACACTTTCCTTCCTGAGTCTTGTCCTCAGTCCCAGTCATTTTCATGGCTCATATTTCTCCCCCATGCTTTCCTACCTGCTCATGGTCTTACGGACTTCAGAGGAAGAATGCTCTGAGTATTGTATAATGTGTTTCCTATTACTTTGAATTAGTACCAGTGCCACGTTAATCTAATCACATAAGCCACAATTTATTTCTGGCTGAGCAGGAAAAAAAATGTTAATGGAGTTTGTGCAGGTAGACCAGTTAGACCAGTTAATTTGTCATCTGCATTGCTGTTGAAGTACTTCCCATAGACATGTGGCTCATTTTACTCCAACTAGACTCCAAAAATAAACACGAAGGATCTGCTTTTAGAGTCTCATTTTTCTAAAGCCCTTTTCTCTTTTTTTGGCGGGGGTAGGGTGCTGGGCATTGAACTCAAGGCCTTGTGCTTACTACACAAGCACTCTGCCACCGAGCTACATCTCAACCCCCAGCCCTTTACTCTTTAATACATGTGTTAGCTTACCATTGCTGTGACAAAAATATCTGAGATAAATCAACCGGAAGGAGGAAAGGTTTATTTTGGCTCATAGTTTTGGGAGTTTCAGTCCATGGGTAGTTGGCCCTATTGCTTTCAGTACTGGGGTGAGGCAGAAACATAATGGTGGACAGCAACGATGGAAGAAAGCTGCTTACCCCAGGGCAGCTAGAAAGCAGAGAGGGCCAGAGGGTGGTAGGTTTCTCCTTTCTTCTGCTTTTCTTCCATTTGTCCCTCCTCTGATCAAGTTTCCCTTCATTTTGCTGTCCCATAAGCCAGTCGTCTCTGGAAACACTGTCTTAGACGCAACCCGAAGTGTGCTTTCTAATTTCCCGGGTATTTCTCAATCCATTCAAGTATAATAATCACATTATATTTTAGTGACTGACATCGATGATCATGATACGTGAAAACCAGTGAAATGTAAGTGAAAGTTAGGCTGGAAGGGGGCAGGGAAGAAGACCCTTCATGGGATACGATTACACACCCCTTCCAGTATCCACCAATTTCTCATTTACGAGAATGCCTCAAGTGATTTACAAAGCCAATTTGAAGATTTCATAAGAATAAGGTCATCTTTTTTGTCAGACTAGCTATTTTCTTAATAAAATGCCCATTATTTTTTAAGCATCATTTGAGTGGCAGGTGATTGTATATATGAGTGTATCTCTGTTTTGTTTTTGATTTTTCCCCTTGGATTCTCCTCAGTGATCCCAAGGTAAATGCTATTAAATGCACTTCCCATATAAGGACCCAAAACACAGAGAACTTCAGTGGTTTGCCAAGTTCTTGCCGGTTTGCAAACAGCTGAGACACAATATAAAATCCAGGTGTGTTTAGAGCCAAAGCGCAGTCAGCTTCTTTCTTCTTCCTGGGATTTTCTAATATTTATACAGTCTGCTTCTGGAGTCACTCAGCCTCCACATTCTGCTACTCAGTGGCACACTCACAGCATACTGGCCACTGAAGAGTGAGGCAGAAAGATGAAACCAAGAGATTGTTTGATCAGCTTTTCCATTCCTGTGCATGAATGGTTCCTCTCTTTCCTAAAAAGAGAGGCAGCCAGTGGCAGTCTTTGAGGAAACTGTTGGTGCTTACTTGGCAAAATCTTGACACTTGTATCCTACTAGAAGAACCTCAAATTTTTCCCAAAGAGACATTAATGTCCTCTGTAAAGGTAGGAATTTTCTCTCCTGAGAGACAGAAATACAGAGAAATACAGAGAGAGAGAGAGAGAGAGAGGGAGAGAGAGAGAGAGAGAGAGAGAGAGAGGGAGAGAGAGAGAGAGAGGTGAAATCTATCTCCACATGCCAGAAAAGAGGCATTATTTTCAGCAGAATATGTGATTTAAGCAAAGTAACTTATTTTTTTTTCTAAGTAAATTAATTCAGAGAATATATTTAAGCATTGAAGAAAATTGTATTCTGTTCAGATAGTGCTTTTTCCATCATTTTTACCATTTTTTAATCATTTAAGGTTATGAATGTCTGTTTCAGGAGACAATCAGTTGTCTGGTAGACACAACCAACTGACCATTAAAGATCATAAATGTGATCTGGGCCACTAATACTGAGCATCCTCAATTTCTTAAAATTTGTTAGCACACAAACTGAACTAGAGTATTCACATCAGAAAGGTACCACCTTCTTTTTCTTTCTTTCTTTCTTTTTTTTTTTTTTTTTTTTTTTGGTTATTATGAAATTGGCTTGGCCAATTCAAACTACCAAGAATTTCAAGAATTTCAGGTCTGGAGGTGCTGTGTACCCTGACTCTGAAGATTCAATTAGAATTGCAGCTTGAATGTTAATAACAAGAAAACCTGGTTGACTTGCTTTAAAAATATCACTCTAACATAATTCTGTACATCAGTACATCAAGGAAAACGCATTTGCGTTCGTTAGTCTCTGTTCTCTAATTCTGTCTTTTCCAAGTGATTTTTTCAAGATTTATCATTCTAGAACATATTTATCAATGAAACTTTCAGAAAAATCTATTTAGAACGCTGAATTATATAAAGTTCCAGAAGATTATTTTCAGTGTTCTGTGGCCAGATATTCCTGTCTCACTTTCATCAGTTATATACTGGAAATACTTTTATATAGTTGATTCTACCATGCACCTTTGAATGATTTCACAAGTTTCTTCCCAAAGGGCATGCTTTCACATTTGGAAATTTGGTGGCTAGTACAGTACATATTTAGGGATTTAAATGGTGCTTAATGAAGAAATGCTCAAAACATGTCCAGCTGAATAGCAAAGTGTTTTCCTTCACTAGTAAAATGCCAGTGTGAGACAGCTCACTGTGGTAGTGAACTTGATCAATGGTACAGTGCCCAGCAGATGAGGAATGGACATTAATTCACGTGGTGACACTGAGTTTGGCTTTGTGAGGATTTTTAAATCCCAGTACTAAATGTACGATCCTCTGGGAGGCAATGTCCAGACAGATCAATAGCACACAAAAAGATAATTGCTTTTCTTAGTGAATCCTAAGAAACGGCTGAGGCATTAGGGAAATGAGAGAGATTTTTTTTTTCCTTTCCTAAGGTAATGAATGAGTACAACATACAATTCAAGGCAAGAAAATAGAATCTGAAGGCTTGAAAGCCATATATTCAGAATGGATTTAGAGATAATGCTGCCAGAAGTGGATAGTGGTGGCAATGTTGCCTAGAGATCCGTGGTAAAATACACTATTGGGAAAGAATCCAGAAATGTGATCGTATGACTTTGCTTTCCAGTATAGCCGTACAAATAGAAAAAAGTCAAATATTTAGTGAGGGGTTAAAAAAAAAAAAAAAAACAAAAAACAGTGATTGAAGTTGTCATGAAGCTAGTTTACAAACGAAGCCTGAAACACACTCCACCATGGAATGAATGAGTATAGATTTTACTCTATGGCAGTCCATGCTGTCCTGAACAATAAAGTGTCTTCATTCATCAATGATATATCAAAGGACAATTTATGATGTAAATTCAAAGCTTTTTCATTCCTTGAAATTTACAGTGGATTCAGCTAGATATTTTGTATGTCATCACTAAATTTGAAGTTGTAAAGCAAGTGAACAAAATTGTTTACAAGGTGCATATTAATATTTTTTAAATTCTCTGTAGTATTGATTTTGACAAAAACCGGTCATTCTAGGAATGCTAAGCATCATCATCTGCTTACATATCCAGATGCCTCTACCAGACAACAGGCTCCTCCAATACAGAGTCCTAGCCTTATTCTATGCTTTTTACACACAGTAAGTGTTTAATAAATGTTTCTTGAATGAGTGGGTAAAAGTGTATAATCTAGTTGCAATTTTAACATGTATTAAATACATAATTGGTATGTGATAGTGATTCTCTTAGCAGTTTTTTTGAGATCTGACTGTATTTTAGCCTGAGGTATTTTACCTAAAATCTATATTATTAAAGCAAAGCACTTGAGTGCATCAAGAGATTTGTGTTCTGACTTTAGAAATGAATGAGCACCCTCTTTGCCTGATGGATTCTGCCATCGTCATTAACTTCCTGTTTCTTCTGAGAAATGACTACATCTAGGGGTCAGAGACTTTAGGGACACTATTTTTATTATGTCGACATTTCAAATAATCTCCCCAAAACATGAAAACTGATTATACACAGAAAACAAAAGAAGTGAGAAATGAGTTACAGTTTCATTAAACAGTTACCCTCTAAAGCCAGCTCTGTTACAGGCTTTGCCTGAAATATAGTTAAGACAAGGCTTCAGTGCCAAGAAAGAAAAGGGTATCAGTTGAAAGATATAGATGGAAAATAATGTACTATTTAGAAAAAAGCAGGAATCAAAGTTGTGCCTTTAGTGCAGGGACAGTTTACATATATAGCCTAAAATACATTTCACTTTAAAAGCTTTTTTGAAAATTTTTACTTTGAAATAATGTTAATTTATAGAAACTTTGCAAAGACTGTACATAGGGTACCCTTATTCCTATTAGCTTCTCCTAATAGAAAAATATTACATGACCATAATTTGTGTGTGGGGGGGTCCTAGGGACTGAACCCAGGGAATTCGCACTGAGCTACATTCCCAGTCATTTTTTTTTTAAATAGAATCTAAAAAAAAAAAAAAAGAAAAGAAATAGGATCTTGCTAAATTGCCCAGGCTGAGTTCAGTTTTGTGATCCTCCTGCCTCTGCTCCCCAGAGTGCTGTTATTACAGATATGAACCACCATTTCTGGTTTGTATATTTTTTAAACTAAAAAGACAATAACATATGTACAAGACTATCAACTATAGACTTTATTCATTTTTTTTTCCTAGTTTTCCCACAAATGATTTTTTTAATGTTCCAGGATTCCATCTGCGATGTCACATTTTATGTACTCTCCATGGTTCATTAGTCTCTTCTGGTCTGTGATAGTCTGCACATACTTTTTAATTTGAAAGAATTATCTAAAAGTATATTGGTTAGATTAACACTATGTTTCCTACCATTTCATTCTCCACTGAACTTGGACATCACTCACTTCCTTGGCTCTTTTATGCCTTAAATGTTTTGCCATTGTTCACGGTTGCAGGTATACAGCAGGTCACATGTGGGGGCATGTGTTACTCTCACATCCATAGAGTCTATCAGAGCACTCTTCTGGCATCACTGAAATATCTTCTCATTAATTCTACAGTGAGGTGTGTGATTGAAAAGAGAGACCCTGGAACCCAGCTGCCTGGATTTGAATCCTCTTTCTAGTTGTGTTATCGGGTGGGTTCCGATATTCCTGGGTTCTTCCCCTCCTCAAGCAAAGAACTGAATGAGGGGGACAAAAAGCAATTCTAAAGTTTTATTTAAAATTATAGAGAAAAGAAGTAAAGGAAAGTTGAGCATAAGGACAGAAACAGCAAAATATACATTGGGCCTGAAAGGCACAGTAGGGTTTACCACAAAAAGGCATGATAGCCTTGGGGCTGGGTATGCAGATTTCATCTTCTACAGAACAGAGCAGGGAGAGGTCCTTCCCTAGAGGCGCCATAGGAAGAAAAAGGCCAAAGCTCCTGGCACCATTCATATTTATCTGGATTCTGTTCTCGTGAGAGTTTCTCGATCCTGTGAGAAGACAGGTGATTGGAATTTTGTGTCCCAGGGTGATGTCAGGTCAAGGCCATTCCCCAAGGTCATGTTCATCCTCCCAGCCAGGTCAGGCCACACCCTACTCCTACATCAGTTGTATGACACAAGGCAAGTCACTTAGCATCCTGGTATCTTAATTTCAAAATTTGCAAAATGGGAGTCATGAAAGATTAAAATGAGTAAATGAATAAAAGGCATTTAGAACACTAACTGGCACTTAGTACATACAGCATATAGCTCCTATTATGGTTATTGCTTACCATTAAACAGATGAGTGAAGAAAGCTGGCATGGATTACTGGATTCTGCATCAAAATGTCTGAGACGGGTTGGGGATTTAGATCAGTGGTGGAGCACATGCCTAGCAAGCACAAGGCCCTGAGTTCAATCCCCAGCACACACACACACACACACACACACACACACACACACACAAAGCCTGAGTTAGTATCTTGGGTTAGCTCCAGAGTTGTTTGGTGGTGGTTTCTTTGTATTATGTAACATAATGATCCCTGGTTTACATAGTTCAAGGAATTCCCTTAAGATAAGATAAAGCACGAGAAAGGGCTACGTAAAATGCAATCCTGAGAAATAATGGTGATGTGGCATACGGTGGGAAAGTCCTGAGAGCAGCAGCAAATATATAGGCATGTAGGAACTGTTTCACAGTTGGTTACAGACATTGACTAGTTCATGCAACCATCTGGTCAACCATCTAGTGTGGCTAAAGGAAAAATACTGGAAAATAAATAATACAGACTCACTGGAAAATGTTCCAAGCACTGCTGTTGATACCAGTGGAGCGAAGGGTAAAGCTTAGGGCGGGTTTGGAGACTTGATGAAGGAGCATTTCCACATTAGCATTGCTCACTTTCGTCTTTGTCATGAAGAACTTTAAAGAGGCTCTGCTTTGATCTCACTCTAAGTGGCCTCCTTTCCATGTGGGCTTGTTATTTAAGAATCTGCAAGCTGATATGGTCGTCAAGGTCCATTCCTAAGGATAAAAGACAAGCTATAACCTGTATCTATGCCCAGGCCACCAGAGTCAGGCTTGCCCTTGATATTCTGCTTTGTTACCAAGCGAGTGAGATTGGACCTACTAACACAAAGGAAGTAATACCTCAACTTCAAAGATGAATGAGTTGAAAAAAATCAAAATGGGAACCTGGCTTTCTTTATCCTTTACTAACAGAGACGGCGTGATGCGCAAGAGAGCAGGCATGTGTGCAGCAGCTGCAGTCTGGGACTCTTTTCAGTGTTTGTTGTTGTTTGTTTGTTTGTTTGTTAACTCCACATCTTACGGCATCCAGAATTCTAATTATATAATAACATAAAGGCCCTTCAAAACACTAATCATCTCTGTTATTATATGTAAATTGAGGGGCAAATTATATGACTAATGGCTAAAACTTATTAAGTGCTCATTATGTGTCAGGCACTGTGTTGAGAATTGCACATTTAATCCTTAAAACCTATTAAGTAAGACTGATTATTACCATTCTACAGATGACAATACTGAAACACACAGGAGTTAAGAAAATTGCCCACAGTTGCACAGCTAGTAATTCAGAGTATTCTTCCAGAAGCTTTTCCATTCAGATAATAATTTCTTTGGTAATTAAGATAATTTATAAAGACCTTTACAATAATGATTATTTTCATCCCTATCTCAGATTAAATTATCATGTGGAAGAAAAGCCGTAAACACAGTGATAAGTGCTGACAGTACTTGTTTTATCATTAAATGTATCATCTTCATCAATTAGTCAAATACTAAAGTGAGAGAAATTAAACGTAAACTGAAATGTAAGTGCTTGAGGGAAAACATGAAGCAATGTTGGAATTTTATAACTTTATACCAATTTTGAGTTTGAGAGGTGCATGAGATGATGTTCAAAATGCACTAGTCTGAGAGGAGGCGTTTTGGGGGGGTTGCGGATGAATTTACAGAGTTTTTCAGTGAAAAAAGTAAAGGAAAAAATTTCAGATAATTCTTCCCCTTAAAGACTTAATTTGACCTAATGAGGCTTCCCAAACAGGTGAGCATCGGTGAGCTGTGAATCTTCGTTGTCCAGTTGCTGGTACAGTAAATGTAGTTTTCTAATCTGATCAAAGGATGATGTATTCTTAAGAAAAAAAATCTGATGTCTGGTGAAAACGGTCCCCCATGGATAACATCCAGGGATTACAATCTTTTCAAAGATGAAGAATACAGTGAAATGCCCTCAGCTAGAAAGAACACAGCGTAATCATTCTCGGTGATTCGGAAGGATTTCACACCCCCTCAGGGCTGCCATTACTAAGGACATCAGTGATCACTGTGAGAATCCGGGAGCGTGCTGGTGAAGAGAAGCCCCCTTAGAGAACGCAGGACGAAGCAGCCCTTGCTAAAATTATACTGCACTTAGATTGATGGGACTAATAAGATGTGTTCCTTAATCTAAAAGTTGATTTGGGAGTGACTTAAAATTAGGGGTAAAACTGTTAGTAATTTTCCTTATTGCATTGACTCTGTGAGTCCAAGTGGAATTCAGATTAGTTCAGCTAACATTTCTTATGCACTACAACCTTGTCAGGTTGAGGAGATCCAACAGCAGATGAAATCCTCAGAGAGTTACATCCAGATGTGGGAGAGGGACTTTTCATGATAATAATATGACAATAATAATAATAATAATAATAATAATAATAATAATAAGAGTGATATTAACTGAGCCCTCTCCGGGTCTCACATGTTACTCTAAATGTGTTGCATGCATTAATCCATTCACCTATTCACCCCAGAACCTCATGAAGTAGGGGCTGTGACAGGTGACTAAGGCCTGGCAAAGTTAAGTAATTTATTGAAGGTCATACAAAGTCATAAGTGGCAAAAGGGGGTTTACACAGGCAGTCTGAGACAAGATCTTGGGCCATTAACTCTCATTTCAGTTGTCAGGAGGAAGTTTGGATGGAAATATGATTAATTTAGAACAGTGTCCGGGGACCACGAAGAGATAAAGTAGCCGTGCTTGGCGATGGCTCAAGCCACGGCATGAACATACTGTTTTAACCTCCCTGCTCACTCTAGCCAGCCTTCTAGGCTTTCAGCTGGTCTGAGAGCAAGTGAGTTTTTCCTACTTCTAGGTCTTTGTATTTGTTACGTTGACATGGATATCCCCACCCGGGTGTCCTTTTGTGACACTTGCACTCAAATCTTTCTCACCTCTCTCCATGGGTCACCTATTAGGAAGGACTTCCCTAAGTCATCCTACTTCCCATCCTACCTCCCCACGATCTCTTCTCCCATCACCTTGCCTTACTCGCCCCCACAGATTTTAACATCATCTGACAGACTATATATTTACCTGCGTGGGACTTTGTTATGTGTGTCTTTACACTAGAACAGAGGTTCCCAGGACTCTTCAGTACATATTTTTTCTATTGCTGTTCACTGTGGGCCTGGAAGAGGGCCTGACACATAGAGGCCTCAAGCACTATTTGATTTAATAAATCGAAATGCCAGAAAAAATGTTAAAATGCTTACACCCGAGTGCTGGAATTATGAATTTTCAAGAAACTTCATTTGCCCAGTTTTCCATCATGAGTATGTGGTACTTTTCTATCAGCAAAAAAACTGAAAATAGGCAAAGGTCAAAAAATGAACTGTTAAATCTTGTTGAGCACCTGCTCCTTGCGAGGATTATCTGTTTCTGCATTACTGTTTTACATTAAGTTTTCACACAGAGTATGATGCTATTATTAAGGTCCTGTGGGAAAGGCTTGTCTGTAGAACGCTCGTTTCTCTCTTGCTTATGCACCTGCCCTGAGCACTCAGCTGAGTACAAATGCACATATGGATGGACTGTGAGGGTGGCTCCCAGGGCATATCTGGTAGGCATCTTTCCTGAAAAGCAGCTGCTCCAAATGGAACTCTTGATTCTCAAACCACCCTTCATACAAAGTCCCCATCTCAAAACCCAACGTCCACCTAGCAGTGCAAGCCTGGATTTAGGATTCATCCCTTCTTGTCCTCATGCCCATATTCCACATCCATTGGGAGTCCTACTGAGTCTACCTGCACAGTATCCCGGATCAGAGTCCTTCTCCCCACTGCTGATCACTGCGCTCCCCACTTCAGCCCCTTGGGCCATCCAAGCCATCTCTCACTTAGATATCTGCAGATACTGCCAAGCTCGTGTCATGGCTTCCATTCTTGTCTGAGTCCCTGCTCCCTGCCAGTCTCTTGTCATCTTCCCACGCTGCCCCCTTAAAGTCCTAGCATAGCTCCACACTGGACTACCAATGAAATATAAGCGGATTACTATGCGTGAAGATCCTCCTGGCTTGACCCCTCGGTACTCTCAGACCTCATCCTCCGTCACTCCTCTTTACAGTCACCATGCTCAGGACTGTTTGTCAGACAGACAGGCTTGTCCTAGTTCTGGGTTTCCTCCTCAGCTGTGGGACTTCTCCCCTCGGCACCACGGCTGGATTTGTCTTGTTTTTTGTACATAGTGAATTGTCAGCTTGGAGGTCACTGCCTCAGAATGACTGTTCTGATCATCCGCCCTTAGCAAGCTTGCCCGCCCTCCCCCCAGTCTGTCCCACAGGACTTCATTCCTTCCAGTAATATCCTGTAATTGCCTAGTTCACGTGTTTACACGTTTACTATCTGCCTCGTCCATAAATGAAAGCACCAGGTGGAAAAGAAATGTGGCTGTCTGGATCACTGCTGTAACCTCAGAACACAGAACAGCGCCTGGCTCACACTAATGCTTCAGGAATAGTCACTGAATGAAGGAGTAAAGCAGTAAGACCTAACTGTGCAGGGGAGAGTAAATGTAGATGTCAGCGCAATATCGGTCACCTGTCTCCCAGCATACCAGTTTCTCTAATTGATTGATCCCAGCCTCCCTCTGTTCGCCCTCCCTCTTTCCTTCCTTTCTTCTCTCTCTCTCTGTCTCTCTCTGTTTTCTTCCTTTCTTCCTTCTTTCCTCGTTTTTCACAAAGTAGCCACTATGCCAGGGGCGTATACTTGGGGCTTTTAACAGTTATTTTAGCCAAGCTATATGTGTATATATGCATGTATACGCATATACTGGAGGGAGAGTCAGTTAAACAAGCAAAATATACAATGTAAATTTTTTTTTTAGTAAAGATTAGTTTTTGTTTGTTTGTTTTGTTTATTTGGTTTTTTTTGGGGGGGTTGGCTGTTGTTTTGTTTTTTAGTAACTGTTTAGGCTCCTGTGTATATTATTTTGAGACTCTAGAGAAAGCTGTTCTTGTTTCTGATTACTGGAAATTTAGTTTATAAACAGCTGTCTTTACGTTATAGATTTCTCTTCTGGTCAGTTTTCACAAATTTGAGTTTTAACATATGAAAAGGAGAGAAAACGCCACTATGAATCAACAGAGAGACGAATAATCATTCACCCAACTAAAACATTATTCTAAACAGATATGGGCTTCCGAAAGCCCGTGATCTTCTCCTCCATCTGGAGTTGGAGTCACCGAAAGAGACTGCCCTGGCTGTTGTTTAATGGGAGAGTGCTAAATACTTTTCACTGACCCAAGGGAAAATAAGCAAAATTAGCTTCCATTCCAAAAAAATTTTTTAAAGCCAGTTAAAATCATTGACTTCATGCATCACTCGGCAGTCGTAGGAAGCATTAGTGCACCCTCTTCGTTGATAATTAGAATAATTGCTGTCCTTTTATCTTTCCCATCTACAGACACTCTCCCAAGGCCTACCGCTTCCCTTTGCCTCTTAACATACTGCCTGTATCTGCTTTGCCAAGAGACTAGCAAGCAAGGCTCAGGATAATTGGGCCATTTCCCTGTTGCACTGGCTTGCTTCTAAATCTGCCTCCTCTGTGGGTTGCAGAGAGGTCAATCAGATGCAGTCAAATGGCAGAGAAGATATTAAAAGTACATACATCCCAGAACAAAATATATACCATCTGGGAACTTCAATTACAGAAGGAAACTTCTCTTAATATAACCTTCGATAAAGTCATTGGCAGTTTTCCTGTATCCGCTGGCAATCACTGTGTTTTCGATTGGCAGCATGGCTGACACACGAGCTACGTTGTTCTTTTTTCCTCACCGAAGTAGTAAGAGGGAGAATGTCTCTCCACAGTGTTTCCCACAGGCGTCTGATCATCAAGCTGAACAGTGTCCCTTGTTAACCGTGTGCCCCAGACCTGCTGACTGAAAGGTTTCAACACACCAAGGAATTTATATATATAAAAAGTTTCCCAGGTGTTAGCATCTGTGTCCAGATGGCCTCCCAAAGCCTCATGTGATCTAGAGTGTGTGATTATTAAATTAGTGCACTGACTGGTTTGGCATAATGCTGCTGGGACCAAGGATGTGATACTAGGATTAGGGGAGGTGGGATTTAGGGGGGGAGTGCTACCCACCCTAAGGGCAGATGGCCTGAAGAAGATATAAGAGACAGAAAGAGGCTTGTCTATTCCCTTGCTTATCTTGCTGCCTTCTCCCTGTCTGCCCTGCCTTGGAGGCAGCCAACTCTGAACTGAAACGGCTCCGAACTGTAAACCAAATAAACCTTTCTTCCCCTAACTTTGGGTGTTGGGTATTTTGTCTCAGCAATGAGACCAAAGTAGCTAAGACACTAGGTAATCTAATATTTGGACAGTCTGAGGAACCTGATAATTAATACTGTTCAGTAAGTTGTTTATATGTCTACCTGATGCTTTCTGGATTGGGGGAGGCCTAGGTCTCTTTCTTTAATCAAATTGTGATTAAAATGCTCAGAATATCTTACACATTGCATTTTCCCTCTGCCCACTACCTGTATGCCGAGAGATGGAGATCCATGTGATATATTCTGTGAGGAAGATCCTTCTGTTACTAAGTGGAATGCACGAGGCCACCAGTACATTCTCTGCTCTGTTGGTGTTGGTGTTACAAAACATACATCGGCCATCTGACGTTTGTCAACATAGCTGCTTCACCAGCTAATCTTCACCAACCTTGTTCCTGAAGCCCTAGAGTGTTTTATTTGGTGAAGACCACTTGGATACAATCTAAGTATGCTGGTTAATATTGATTGTCAATTTGACATGATTAAGGGACTCCTGGAGAGGTGATTGGATTATGAAAATTCTAACCTCATCAATGGGTTAACCCATTGATCTGTCCATGGCTGAATGGGCAACCCGGAGATGGGGCATATTTAGAAAATGTGGCTCATAGAAGCATGACCTTGGGGATTACATTTAGCCCCCAGGCCCCTTTTCTAGAGTCTTCTCTTGTGGTCTGCTTTCCAGCTGCCAGGAGATAAGCAGCTTTTCTCTACGATGCCTTGCTGTAATGTTTCTCCTTTGGAGTTAGTTGACCTTAGACTAGGTCAGTAACTCTAAAATGGATTTCTGTGACCACAGTTTAATTGAATCCCACTGTGATGCGAATGGAAGTTGATCAGGAGGACCAATCAAGAAAGTGGGGCTCAGAATTCCAGTTTTATTTTTTATCTGATGGGTATATTGAACTTTTATCAAGAATGCATTTGGAGAAAACTTTAAAGTTGGAAAGGTACAGGACTAGAAGGTGATCTTCAAATACATACCTGATTCTTATATTCTGAGAAAAGAGGTCTGTGAAGGGAAGCGCATTGTTGTGCTTCTTTGTCCTTCTCCATGAGATCTGATCCTCATGCATTCACTAAATGACAGTCTTTCAGCACCTCTACCTGTCTTGGTCACCTCAGGAACTTGGCACTGTGACAGTGAGAGAACAATAGGGGAAGAGGGTCTGTTTGGAGTTTGGAGATAAGCTATTTTTAAATCCTTTTAACCACAATATTCTGGATTTTATTCTAAAATGGAAAGGCAAGATTGTCTTACCAAGTGCAGAGTGGATAGACCTCTAGTGTGAAGGATTTCTTCTCTTACTTAAGCCCCATCTGCATTTAGACAGACTTTGACACTCCTTTTTTAGAGTGCTGAAAATACTGGTAGTTGCAGCTCTAAGGAAGAGATCTTTGTCCTTAAGGAAACAAAACAGAAACTTGGAGCAGATCTCTCTCTCTCTCTCTCTCTCTCTCTCTCTCTCTCTCTCTCCCCCTCCCCCTCTCCCCCCTCTCTTACCTAGGCTTTCCCTACATTCTATGTAGCTGTCCTGAATTCTCTTGTATTTTGCTTTTGGACCTCTATTTTCTTTCCTCTTTTCTCCTAATTTTGGTTTCTACTGTTTTACCCAAAAAGTGACTAGAACTTTGGCTCCCTGCTGCATCAAGATAGTCATCCTGCTTCTCACATCTTCTCTGTGGACTGCCACCATTGTACTCACCTGTCTTCTCTCAGCCCCCTTCACTCCTAACTCTCAACACTCAGCTGTCGTCAGTCACCAGACTTCAGGCTGACTGACTTGTGGCACAGAAGGAGGCATCAGTGGAAACAGCTAAGTAGATTGAATGGAGCCACTTCTTTCCTCTGCCCATTGATAAAAGAGGCTACCCCGCCAAGTGATAGGACATTTGGGGATTATGGCAGGTGGACAACTGCTTTATGTTTGCTTATTTGCACCCATAGATATTTAAAATAGAAATGATTTGGTTATCTTTTGACAGTGCATACATTTCTTTTATAATTTTGAGTGTTATTTCTCTCTCTCTGGTTGTTTCTTCTATGTCTTATTATATATTGTTTAATTTCTTTTTATTGACTTCTTTTACGTATCTTTTTTCTGGATATACATGGAGGAGAAATGAGTTTCCAAAGGTATTAAAACCTGGTTTGCTTGTAAATTAATTGATAGCACCATTTGGAAACAAATGCTGTGACCAAATTGCACAACATAAGTGGAATGTACAGGGCTTCTTGAAGCTAATCCTACCTCTGAACCCTTCCCTCACCCCTCCCGCCACCCACCAGCCTGACCTCCATGTGTACCTAGCGCGTTACTAGTGGAACCAACCCCTTTCAGACCTCTCTGCCTCTCCGTGTGCTGTTTCTGGGCCAGAGATGTTCTTTCCTTTCTCATTCACGTGGAAATTTTAGACTGGTCCCTGAAGATCTAATAGAAACGTCACCTGCTCTGATATGCCTTCCTGGATGCCCATGAGCAAAGTCAGATGTGCCATCTGTTTCCTCACGGTGCTTTACTGATGTCCCCATGACAACTTCCTGCCACTCGGTTGGGAGGTCTTCACAAGGTGAACAAAGTTTTAGTCCTCTTTGAATTCCTAGTACCTCACAGATGACCTGAGACTTAGGAGATAATCGGTATGACTGAAAGAATGATGAATCAATCAGTCCACCTACTAACCAGCACCTGGAACTTCCCAAGGGCCTGTTTTCTCCTTTTCTTCTCTTTGTTTTACTTTTGGTCCAATCTGGGGAAAAGAAGGCTTTCAAAAAAATCCATTATAGTCTACTATACTAGCATATTTTTCTGTTCCTCTTTTGAATATGAAGCTACTATTTCCATAACTATTAACCTAATCTGAAATCTTTTCATCTTGGTTTTCAAATTCTGTAACAGTGTCCTGGGTGATCCATCTTCTGTGTACTTCTGCTGCAGTGTACCTTCCTATGAGGTGGAGTATTAGATGGGTTGTTTTAAACCATGTTCTCACTATGTTAGCTCTCTGGAGAGATTCTGAACACGTTTCTCTATTAGCAAAGGACCAATCTCACTGAAGACAACTGGACTCATTCATCTCAAGTCTTCTTATTCCTTCACATTACCCATGACATTCATCTGAACTAGATCGGTATTCTCTGAATGGCTGTTCTTGATAGCCCAGAAAGAGTCCTGCTAATTGGATCACATAACGTTATCTACTCCAAACCAGGTTCTGAACATACAGTTCTCAAGAAGGCTACCAAGATAAGCCCAACCTCCGAATCATCAGCTCATGAGGCCATATTACTACAGGTAGGATTCAGAGCACTTGAATCTTTCAGCCTTTGACTTTCCCTTTTTGTACCGTCCACAGATCATTAAGTGCCTTTGCATATATAAAATAGAGTTTTACAAAAGACCATTATAAAAAAGGGACAGCTCATGATGAGACGAAGAGGCTTTAAATAAAAAATGATGGCTTATTTGATTTACAAGTCAGGAATTCTCAAAAGGGCCCACTTCTCCTCCCACCTATTTTGTAGGATATAATTCTGTCTCAGGAATTTGGAAAGTGTAAAATAAAATTATCATCCTTTTGATTTGTTTATGTTCATAATATTTAGATCACTTTGAAATACCAATTCATACTAAAAGGATGGCATGAAAGATGGGAATGTCTACTGAACAAATAGATCCCAAAATGTAATTCCTTAAAAAAAATGAAGTTTATCTTCCTTGTATGCATGATGCGGTGTGCTTCCTGAGGTTGAAAAGTGTGTGCAAGAGGCCTGTACAGCACTGTCATTTGAGAATTTGGACAAATAGAGAGGCCATCATCTCTAGCCTGCCTTCCAAGTCCTTTCAACTGTTTTGTTTGGAGGGAATATAAATGAGATTTTGTGGGCTAAGCATGAATTAGTCTATACTAATTAATTCACATTTCACAAACCACATGGACACCTACTTCACTGAAGCCTAGGAAATTCAGTCTAGCGTATGGCCAAGAATAAGAAAATCAGCTATCTTTTATATATTATCTTACATAGCTTTTTGAGTCACTCCTAGTTTGGATCATGTGTTTCCTAATAGGTTGTAAATGATGTCTGGGAAGATATTTCATATTACTTTCTTATGCCTCATTGCATATAATCCAGGCATCGGATAGATGTGGCGCTTGGTATGTGTATTAGTTTCCTATTGCTGTATAACAAATGTATACAAGACAGTGTTGTAAAACAACACATTTTTTCTCATGGCTTCTTTGGGTCGAGAGACTAGGCATGAAGTGGCAAGGTACTCTGAAGGGCTGATGATCAGATGATCGGTAAAGACCGTTCTTACCTGGGGAGTCAGCTGGGGAGGGCTCTGTTTCATATTCATTCAAGATGTGGGTAGATTTTATCTCTTGTGGCAGCTTGGTTCTTTGAAAAACTGTGTCTTGCCTTTTCTCAGAGCTAGCAAGAGAAACTCTAAACCAAGACCCTTATCAAGACAGAGTCTTACAAAGTGAGATAATCACAGGGTAACTTCCCAATACCTCCACAATATTGGTTATAAGCAAGTTACAGGTCCCATTCGCGCACTTGGCAAATGGACTGCAATAGGAAATAAATGCCCAAAAGTGGGATTGGAGCCTGCCCATCACAATAAATGATGGAAAAAATAGGGGTTTTCCGATGAAACACTGCTTTCTGTGAACATACTGCTTACTCGAAATTGCAGAGGGTTATTAAAGATCTCAAAAGAAAAGTAGTCCTCATTAGCCAAGAACTAGTAATGACATAGCAAAACAAGTGCTCAGGATCTATATTTGCTACGTGTCAAATATAGGGAACCAACGATAATTCCCATGCTTGTCATTCAAACTGGAGCCACAGTAAGACGAGACCATTGACTCTGTTCTATTCTTTCACAGTAATGTCACAAGACTTTCATTGTAGGGTGTTTTGAAACCTCATTGTTATTTTAAAATTCTCATTTGTAATCTCTCTTTTCATTTTACTTCTCCAGATAACTTAGGTGGTATCAAAATTTCTCTCTATGTGTATGTATTCTTAGGTATCCTATTTGACAATTTCCTTCTTGGTTCCAGTTGTCTTTGAAGACAACCCCATCACATTTCTTCTAGGGGAAAATCTAAGGGAGAGCTCTATAATGAAACAGTAGTCAGCGTGTTTAATTTGCTGTGGAGAGGGCATTAGTGACTCCTCCCTTTCCTGACCTCCTAGCAATGAGACTTCCAGAAAGGAGAAAGTAGAGGAGAACCTGTGCTTTTAATTTGTGTGTGAGCTAGAGAAAGAGCTTTTCTTGCTACCCCAACCCCTGCCTTGGAAATTCCAAGAGTGAATTTCTATGGTGAATTCTTCCAGGACGTCTGTGATACAGTCTTACAGACATAAAGGTTCAGGGCATCAAACTAAAAGACACCACGACTCTAATAGAGAGAGTCACATTAGAAAAGGCAAATCAAATTCTGAAGATACTTTCTGGCTCTGTGGACAGCTAAAAATACAAGGATAATCCTTCCTACAGTCCTAGACTTTTAACATCAGAGCTGTGCTGGAAGGAAAAATGGCACGAGCTACAGGAGCAAAGAACAGAGGAGACTTCAGGGGAATCAGTCTGTTGCTGTCAAGGCGTATGCTCCTTGATGAGCCTGTCCATCTTCCAGCTTCAAATAGTTCTTAGGATTTGGCAAGACTTAAAACTAGTGAGTTGGTGAAAGGTACAAAGGGACTCTCAGTTCTACTTTGCAACTTCTATATGTTTAGAGCTATTTTTAAACAGCATAAAAGAAACACACAAATAAAACAAATTGGTGAGGTGGGAAGTAGTCCCCCTTGCGGAGGTGAACAAGGGAGCAAATTGTTTCTCTGAACACAAATACCTGTTCTCTTTCGAGAAAATAAAAACAGAGAGACCAAGATTTCCAACTGCTACAGATCCTGAGTAGGCAGAGCCTCACAACACAGTATCTAACTGGGCGTTTCCTGTCACTCCACTGAGCCCCGCTGCCCTCGACTGAGCCAGAGCCCAAAGGGCTCCTGGGGATAGTCAGCATCATTGGGACAAAGAGCTACTTCCGTCTGACTGCTACACCCCACTTTTTGTTCCCTCACAGGGGCAGGCAGACATGCAGTTAGAAGTAGATAAAGTAGAAAATGAGGCAACTCTCTGAATGCTTGAAAGATTTGTGATGCCTGCTGGCGAGCCTGGGCTTATACACATTCACCTGCATTCCAACTCAGAGACTGCTTTATTTTTATTTTTATTTTTATTTTTATTTTTTAATCACAGTATTGGGCTGAGCAAGTACTTTGTCATCACTGTGTCTTAGGGCATAATTAAGAGCCTTGGATTTGCAGTCAACTGTATTTAAACTCTCTTTTGGTTGGTGCCACCTACGAACTTTATGACCTTGAGCCAAATACTGAAGCTCCCCATAGCCCAGTTTTTTAATTTATTAAAGGGGACTAATCACACCTACTTCATGGCTGCCAACAGGAGTAAATGAAGTAATGTATGTGGAATATTTAACACTGGCCTTGGGAGGTAGTGTTCCTTCAGCGAATTATAGCTATTATCATAGTCATTATTACCTTTCTGCTTTTCAGGTTCTGATGGCTTCTACTGATGACAGTCTTATGGCCATTTGGGGATATCATTTTTGGAACTGAATCATAGCAGTTTCTTTATAAAATAATAACCCATTTTTCAGGAAACATACCCATTACCATTCGTCATTTTAGTCAAAAAGAAGAAGTGTTCTGCCCATCAGATCCATTGCTTGCCTGATTAAATTTTCAAAGAACTGAATTCCTTCTCTGGAGAAATGCTCCAAAATCAAGAACACAATAGTGACTGTACTAAATAATATACTGTATATTTCAAAATTGCTAAAAGAATAGATTTTACAGAATTTCAGCCCAAAATGTATGTAGGGTTATGGATTTGTCGGTTAACCTGATTTAATCATTTCACTAAGTAAATACATATCAAAACATCACATTGTACACTTAAATATATCATAATATTTGTTAGCTAAAAATAAAATTTGTAAAAGCAAAGTATGTAAATTGTACTGTTTCAAATTTTTAAAACTGGCAAATTTGGGGCATACATTTTACTCTTATCAATGGGCTGAAAGTTTTGGAAAACAAAATAGAGAAATGATATCCTCCAAAAAGAAAGAAGATGAAGAAATTCATGGTAAGACCCTGCCATGTAACAGCTCAGGATATTGGCTCTCTAGGAGCTCTTTACCAGTTTGTATCTGTGGCTGCTCAGAGGTGTCGGGGACCAGCCTGGGACAAAATCCCCAGGGAATCTTACCTCCAGTTGTATTGACCAAACCGAAGTACATGCCAACAGAAAAGATCTTGCAGAGATCACTTTATAGATTCTGGCCTGTCTAAATCAACATCAAATGGTAACATTTTCTAAAAGGCCTCTTAAGGCTGGCGGCCTGGTTTGTGGTAGTTGGGGTGGGTTGACTTTTAAGCGCTGGCTGAAAAATCAAGTAGGGATCCACTGTATGCTGTTGGAATCAGGGACTTGAGTAGGAGATAAGCCAATGTGCATACATTTGTGCAGCAGGCACTACTGAAAGCAAGGGAGATGGTGCGCTCATGAGAAGAGTAGATGGAAAGGACACTACAAGGATGAAACACAGCAGGGAAGATGCAATAGGGAGGGAGGGAGGGAAGGAAGGAAGGCTGGCAGGCTGGCAGGCAGGCAGGCAGAGCAGGGCAGGGCAGGGCAGGGCAGAGAAAGGTAAGGAAAAGAAAGGAAAGAAAAGGAAAGGAAAAGGGCAGAATCCTTACCACACCCTCGGATAACAGCTGGGACCTGTGTGCTCTTCACATTAACCAAGAAATTGAAGGCTCCGCCGTGAAGACTACTCAACCCTGGACTGAAAAAGAACTAGCTAGGAGAGTAGATTTGAGAGATACTTGCATTTTTAAAATACCCAAAAGTCTGCCTTTCTCTACTTGCCTTGACTGTGCTGAAAGAATTCTATCATTAATCTCTGAGGGACATCTCCAGTTCTCTGCCAATGTATCCCTGAAGCCTTTGGGGATATGAAAGCGGTTTCTGCTTAGCCGCGTCTCAGGGTGGCCTAGTAAGGGGGCAGGAGACTGAGAGTAATTAAAAGTAACTCTGAGCTCCATCCAGCAGGTGGGGGCCATCCCTGCCTCATCTGAATTCCCTGTGTAAGGTCCCAATGAGACCCCATTTGCTGAGCAAAAGACTCTGTCATTTCTGATGTGCTCAGTCTTAAGTTGATCACAAAGCAGTGTTAACAGCTTAAAAGCATTTGGTTGTAGGATTTGGAGGGATTCTTAATGATGCTGTTTAAAAGGGAAGAAATAGGAAAAAGACGCACAAGGCAGTGGCAAACGGGGAAGACAAATTAGCCCTACTGCAGAAAGGATCACCCCAGGGCTCTGCCTTTTTGGCAGCCAGACTGGTTCCATCTGAAACAGAGCAAATGGAAAAAAAGTCCACAGATGAGTGATGGGAAAGTTATACTGAAGCTTCAGGTCCCCAGCCTGACTTCAAGGGAAACACTGGGAACAATGGCAAGAGATGTAAACAGAGACCAACGAGTATCCGCACTGCTCGCGTGCACATCTGAGGCCCATTCCACTGAGAACACGGGAGTCGGACAGATAAGAGTGGGATTAGTTCTCAGCTGTGACTGAGTCCCGCAGCTGTTCTGTGGTGCATGTGCTTGGAGCTGTGACACTGTGGGGTCTCTAAGTGATGACTTTCACGCCAGCTATCTCTGGCTGCCAGAGGCCCATCCTAATAGGCTGGTGATTTGAAGCTGTTTAGGCTAGATTTCCTTTGAAGTAGGTAACTGTTGGATTATAATTAACCCTTTCATGTCCGTGGATTCAACTAACTACAGAAAGAAAATAACTAAAAAAAAAGAAAAAAGGGCTGGGGATTTAGCTCAGTGGTTAGAGTGCTTGCCTTGCAAGCACAAGGCCCTGAGTTCGATCCCCATCACCAAAAAAAAAAAAAAACAAAAACCTGTGTCTGTACCAAAAATGTACAGATTTTTTCTCGTCATTGTTTCCTGAATAATACAGTATACAAACTACTTACATAGCATTTACATGTGTTAGATATTGTAAGTGATTTAGGGATGATTTAGTGAATTGGGAAGCATGGGCATAGGATCTATGCAAATACTATCCTATTTTATGTAAGGGACATGAACATCAGTAGCTTTTTGTATCCACTGGAGTCCTAGAAGAAATCACCCCCAGATGGTGGAAGGATAACTGTATTTCCAACCTACCCCTCTTACTTCTCTCAGTCTGACTCTTGAGCACCTTATGAAATCTTAGCAAACTTGTCCGCATCTATTATTTAATGCCCTCTATCAACTCAATGATGAATTGACCTACATTTGTTTTCTTTTTTTTTTATTTCTTTTTTATTTTTTAACCAAGAACATGTATCGGCACATTGTCCATATACTGATCACATTTAACATGTTTGTTTTGTACCTGTACATGGTGTCTCTTGGTTCTCCCCCCTCTACCCTCCCCTCCCTTTTGTTCCCTCCATCCCTATTTACAGCAGGCTTATTTACAGTTCTCCATGATTTCCCTTTCCCCTTTCTTTCCGTGAATTGACCTACATTTGAAGACCATGTTCCAAATTTTATTTTGCTTCTGATTGTGGACCCCTTACCTCAGCTGGCCAAGGTTTCCAAGCTTAAAATAAATGACTTTAAGAAAATTTAGCAAACCAGTGTTCACACCTTTATACAAGTGTTGCAAACAATACCTGAAGTAGAGCCTGCGATGAACAGTTGAATCAGTTGTAACTTAGCAACACAGAAAACAATAGTCGGCAAGAGTGTGGACTCGGGTATCTTACTGCTTAGGAAAATTTTCTGCTCTGTCTTTGGGAAATTTTCTTAGTATGTTTAATCTCCTCTTTCCTGATCTACAGAGTGGGGATAATTGTAGGACCTAGTCCAGATGTGACCATTCAGAGGAGGAGACACATAGAATTCACAGCACTGTATCCAGCCTAGAATAAGGACTCCAGAAAATGTTATCTGGTATTATTGTTATAAAATTATAGAAATGGACCATACTAGTTTAAATGACAGATCAATGTTGAAGCCTCAGTTCAAAAACATAATAAAATGGCTTTTGATAATCGTACAATGAGCACTTATTCCAAATTTAAGCACTGTTCTTCACAGTGAAGTTTATTGATTTCAAGACTGACAAATTGGCCAAACAAGGTGAGTCCACAATAGCAAGACCGTAGCTTGTAGCAGAGTTCGGATATGATGCTGCATTGAATGGTAGAATAGATGCGTTTATTCTGGTCCTTGTATGTGTCCCCCCCAATCCTTCACTCCTTGTCACTATCATTACATCTCCATTTGTCCACCTCCATTTCCTCATCTGTTTCCTCTAGAAAGGAGACTTCCATGGATCAGAAATTGCATTAATAAAACTAGTCTCCACAGCACGACACCTGTGTAATCTTCAAAGTAACCTGGGGCATAACCCACTAAGAACAGTGTGCAAAGAAGGAAAGTCAGTGAATCATGAGGAATTTATATGTCACATTTTCCCAGGTGTTCCCCACTATCTAATACTGTCCTTGGAATGCACTGTGTTTATTTGCACAAATGTTGGTAGAATAGGTGCTTCAAACATTTTCATTAGTTCATTTCATGTATCTAGGTAAGAGGAGTGCTGCCCCAATACTATCAAAAGAGCCGGTGGTACAATCAGGACAGAAATTCGGATTTCGTGACTCCAAGTACAATTCACCACCCACTAAATCACCCTTTGCCATGAGTTCCAAGAGAGCAATTGTTCTGTCTGCTACATGGAGGGAATAATCCGTCCCCAGTACCAGAGACTGAACACAGCTGTGAATAAAAGACAAAGCCAGTTCTGCAATATAAATGACATTCCATTAATACAAGTGGATCCAAATGAACTCATTTCATTCAATAGTACTTTTACATTCTGCTGTTATATGGGCTGGGATACAAATTGTAATGTCAGCCTGTCAGTAGAGTGGGCTGTGGTGCATAATTACAAGTTCTTGTTCAACACTTCAGGAGCTAATCAGAGCAAGGGTGCGAATCTGTAATTTGCAAATGTGCAAAGACAGAGGTTACTATGCACTTATGGCTCTGCTGATTGCCTTTTTGCCGCCAACTCATAGGGACTGTGGGTGCAAATGCAACAAAATAATTTGACCTTCTATTTAGTCGTTTGGTTACAAGAAACCTGTCCTGCTGGCCCACCTGGGGACATTTCTGACTTTGATGCTGCATGAAAATCTAAAATATCATCATGCCAATAAATTAATCATTATGTTCTAGGGGACAATGCACATTCACAAAGTTATAAACCCAGCAAATTAATATCTTATATACAGAGCAAATATAGAAGATTAATATATTACCTCATGAAACCTGTCCTAAATAAACATTTCTCTCACAGGAATGAATCTGGAAAGATCAAATAAGGAGTTCAGTTGAAAGAGGGAAAAAAAGAAATGTACACACACACGCGTTGTGTATGAATCCTTGGTATCCACAGGGAATTGGTTCCAGGACACCCTTCAGATACCAAAATCTAGAATGATACCTTTCCCCTCACCATTTTACCCAGGGGGCGATATACTACAGTGCAGATGGTTGGTGCTTTTTAGTTTCAAATTTGGAAGTTCAAATCTTAGTCCCGCAGTAGACTTATTGTGGCTCCTAGGAAAAATTATTTAACTCCTCCAAGCCTCCATTTCCTCATTGGAAAAGAAAGAGTGGTAATAGATGTGTAGTTGAGCCTCTGAGGATTGGGGGAGTTAAATATAAAATAGCTGCCAACATTGCCCTCGATACCAGAACGGGCTCTCCCAGAAGCACACTCGGAGACTAAATTCAGCCTGCTGCGTGTTTGTTAAAGAATGTTCTTGACATCAACACCTGTGAAAAAATAGGGCAAGGAAGAAGGGCAGGTTGTAGTGAGAGCGTGAACTGCCACAGACTCAAGGGCAGCATCAGCCAACTTCTCCAGGCGCTCTGGAACTAGAAGGGGGCTTTAGAATTGTCCCTCCTGGGTGAAAGCCAGGTTTTATGCTCCTGCAATAACCAGTCACTAGATATAGGCTGTTTCAGGGAGGGGTTGGTGATGACCTTGGGCAGGAAGGGCCAAGACTGCTGAGCTCACCCTGAAAGGACTAACACTAAAGGTCACTTTCTGATAGTATTCTGAGGAGGCAGCGGACTAAGGCCTACTATGAAGAAGTGGCGCATGGCAGCATCCCTGCCGATAAGGGCTGGTTTCTTACGCGTGCCCGTTCCTTAGTTCATTCCTCTTGCTTTCTTTCCTGCTCCTTTTCCCCCTCCTTCTCTTTCCTCTCCCAGATTTTTCTTGTCTTGCTTTACAGAATCAAATTTCTGTATTATAAGAATCTGCCTTTTTGCTTTGTTAAGTGTCTTGATCTATGCCAAGTATTAAAAGAGCCTCTCTTCCTGTTGATGAATAATGACATCTGGCCAGATAAGTGAGCAATTCCGCATTGATTTACTGGGAAAACTATGGCCCAAAGTGGGTGGCAGTGTTTAGCCTGTCCTGAAATACATATGCTATCCAAGGAGGCCTCCTTTTCCCTGCTGGGGAATTTGTGTGCTTAAATTAAGGCTGACAAACTCCAAACGTATATTTGGGCCAAAGAAAGCTTGACTAAGAGTAAAAGAAGAACTAACAGGGCAAGTGCCTTGTAGATTGTGACCTTTCAAGCTAAACCGCCCCTGGAGAAAGAGAGACTTAGTTGAATTCACAGACCTCTCAGAACTCCAGTGAGCCTGGCGTCTGGCTCTTTTCCTCTGGGGCACTGCAAAGCTTAGGTCTTTATAGATCAATTAAGTCATTTGCACTCCATCTAATGAAGGTTGATTTCCATGAGGAGCCTGAGCCAGCTGGCCTGCCCTGGACAGTACGAAAGCAATCAGGGTGTAGCATTGGAGCAAATGGCAATAAGCCACTTGGGTCAGAAGGCCTCCAGCTTGTAGTTGGCTAATGCTGTCTGTTTTCCAGAAACCTCACTCTCTGCCCAGGGCAGATCAAAAGCAGACACTGGACTCTAGTCACAAGAGAATCTATACACATGATTTTAAAATCTAATCCCCACTGTCTGCTGAATTAACAGGAATGTCCAGAGAAACACAAGGTGTAAGAGACTGCTCAACAGATGTGTTTCACCTTAAGGAATGTTACGTTCTTACAGCTTTTTCTCCTAGGTAATAAGGTGGGGATTCCTAATTGTCAGATTCCATTTGTTTTTTTGAATTGATAATAATATAGTTGTAAACAAAAAAAAGTAGCAATGATCCTCGTTCCCATTTCTATTTTCTATCTGTGCAAGAAACTAACCATTTACTGGTTTTTCTGTTTGTTTGTTTCCAGAGTTTTCTGATACATGCCCAAGCAAATATGAGTCTGTAGTCTCACTGTGGCCCTGTATTAGTCAGCTTTTTGTCACTGGGGCATAATACTTGACAGCTACAATTTAAAGGAGGACAGTTTCATTTTGTCTCACGGTTTTAGGGGATTAGTCCATGGTGCACTGTCTCCAAAGCAGAAACAACATCATGGTAGAAGGGCATGGAAGAGCAAAGCTGCTTAGTTCAGGGTGGCCATGAAGCAGAAAAGGGAAACAGCACCAGAAAAGAGGGAACCAGAGACCAGATACAGATTTCAGGGTTACAGCTCTATGCCCCACTCAGACACATTCCGAAGTGCTTTTTACTGATCCTCTAGGTGGCTCCCTAGCCAGTGAAACTGACAATTAAAAGTTAATTGTCCCAGCCTCCTTTTAAACGACGAGTAGCATACTCTACATCGAATTCTGCATCTTGGTTTTCTCTTTTAATGTATCTCAGCTGTCTTTCTATATCAGAACACAGAGAGCTTCCTCACACCCTTTTTCATGTATGTCAGTGCACAAACATACCATGGTTAACCACTCTTCTGCTACTTACTATTACAAATAATATTGCAGTTAAATTCATACATATTTCTTTTCTTTGCACATTTGAGAATGTGTATAGGATACATTTTCAGAAGCAGAATTACTAGATGAGGTATATGCTTTGTAATTTCAATATTGCCAAATTGCCCTTGATAAATATTATACAAATTCACACCCTACCTACCCTTAATGAATGAGAGTGCTTTCATACACCTCACCAATGAAATGTATAGTCAAATGCTTAGAAATGTATCAACCTGGTATGTGAAAATTGTGTTTCAGCATAGTTTTACCTTTCTTTTTCTTATTGTGAGTGAGGTTGTGAACCTTATTATTTAAGAGCTATTTGTAAATCTCTGTAAATTATCTACTGATACACATTTTGTACTCCTTTGTACTGGGTTGTTGATTTCATTTTTTAGTTGGTTTCCAATAAAAAGAAAAAAAGAAAAGCTCGATGATATTGCTTGCAAATCTCCATTTCCTCCCCCATTTTTTTTTTTGGTCTGCTTTATAATTTTGCTTATAGCTTTTGCCTCTGAATTTTCAATTTTCGTAAGACTGAATTTCTCTACTTTTCTCTTATCTGTATTTTGACAATTACAGAGAAGACTTTTCACATTCTACAGCTGTAAACTAATTGTACCATATTTCCTTTTGGCACTTTTGTACTTTTCTTTACTTTTTTATAACTTGAAATTTGTCCCTATAGCAAATGAAATATTGGCACATTTTCTTCAGATGGTGTTGCGGTTCCCAACTGTGGCACAGCACCAAAGATGAGCGATTACTTGGAGTCAATGTCCAGTTTAACTTCCAAGAAGGTCCAGAGGAATTGCCTTAATCGAGACCCCTCAGTGTGGGACAGTCTCAGGAAAAAACAGCTCTGATCTGAAGCATCTTTGGCTTTTTATCGATAGGTGCATGCATCAAGGATAATGGACGGAAGAAGGACACCTGTGCAGGAATTCATGAAGGAGACAGGGGAAGGCCAGGGGAAGGCCAGCGGAAGGTCAGGGGAAGGTCAGGGGAAGGTCAGGGGAAGGTCAGGGGAAGGTCAGGGGAAGGCCAGGGGAAGGTCAGGGGAAGGTCAGGGGAAGGTCAGGGGAAGGCCAGGGGAAGGTCAGGTGAAGGTCAGGGTGGGCTGTTTCATGACTGACCTTGGAGCTAATATAAATAATTAATCAGAGTATGGGAAGGACAAGAGCCAAAGCTCTTATATCTTTAAGGCATCCTATTGATCCTATTTGGACTTGTGGCTCCAAAGGTTCCTTATCTCTGCATATCCGTCCTATATGTACCTCTAGTCAACACCCTCACAAGATGGCTACCCAATTATTCTAAAAAGAATGTTTGTATAGACCATCATTTTCCATGTAAACGTCTTTTATAATATTTTAAGTTCATTTCTACGCTTTTAGTCTACTCAATTGGTCTGGTTGTCCATGTCATATTCTAATTTTTGAAACTGTACAGTAAATTTTATAGTTTAGGAGGACTAATTCTCCTTTATTGCTCATCTTTGAGCTTTCTTCGTTTTTCATTTTTTCTATATAAATTTTAGAGTCAGTTTCTTGAAATAAGATAGATAATATATATATTTTTGAGATGTTGATTATTAACTAAGCAGAATTGTAAATTTTATGGCTCTTACTGCTTTTTCTATTTAGGGCTGTGGTATCTCCTGATTTTGATTAAGTTTTATTTTATGTAATTTTATTTAAGTCTCTCATTTTGATGGTAGATTTAGTCCTAGAAGCTTTCCTTTCTTTTATCTAATTATAAATGAGTCTTTATTCTCTTTATATCCACTAGTGAACTGTTTGTAAATATATGAAGTCCATGAATTAAGGCACACTAATTCTGCACTCTGCCACCTTAAGGAAACATCACTTTTCACTTATTCCTTCTAAGAACCCTATTTATTCAGTTATATCATCTGCAACTAATTTTTTCTTTCTCTTTCCAGTTTTTCAGTCTTCAGTTTCTCTCATTTAATCATATTGGCTAGTAACTTAATAATAATGTTATGTGCGCCTGAACCTAGTATCTGACTTTTTCAAGAGTAATTCTGCTGTTTCCACAATAATCACGAAGTTGCCTTTTAGAAATATAGAGATACAGGGGTGTTCGGACAGTGAATAATCTGGTCCTTAAATACTCAGATTATATCCCATTAATCTTGAGCATTTTTTCTAATGTAGGGCTTGAATTTTCTTGCAGATATATTTTTTCTGTATTCATGAACAATTAATTCAGCATTAGAATTCACCACTCTGCAAAGTTACAGGATAATTTCCCTGTAAAATTTTCTGAATCTAGTGTTTGCTGTCTCTGAGAGGAGCTTAGAAGGCTGACAAATTCCTGTATTTCATTTATACAAACACCTTCAATTTGCTTTTGTACCTTTTTTAGAATCATTTTTAGTCTGTTATATTTTACCGTTATACTCTCCCTTGTCCTGAAGATGTCATATAGATTTGCGAGTTAACTAAGTCTAGTTTTTGATCGCTTTCTATGTTTACTTCTTACCAATTTTTAATCTTATATATTTATAATTTATTTTCTCTTTTTTTCTGATGAGATGATCTAATGTTTTACCCTCTTAAATTTTGTGATCTACAAATTTTAGATATATTGATTTTATAATTTTTGCATTTTCTAATTTTAAAATTTAAAATTATTTTACATTAGTAAATTAAGAGTTTTTTTGCTTGTTTGTTTTTGGTGCTGGGGATCAAACTCGGGGCCTTGTGCTTGCTAGGCAAACACTCTAACCACTGAGCTAAACCCCCAGCCCCATAAATTAAGTTTTTATGCTTCTCTTAGATGTATGTTTAGTTTTTGAAACTTTCTGTTAAATATTCAACTTAGTTTCTTTCCTTTTACAAATATTTAGGCTAGATTTTTCTCTAGGCACTCTTTTTATTGTTGCCTTTAGATTATGCTATGCTGTTTTTTGTACTTTTGTTTTCTTGGCAAACTGTGAATTTGACTTGTACATCATCCAAACCAAGACTTAAGAGAAAGTTTTCAAATTACCAATTAGAAATTCTTCCTTTTCATCATTTTAATGTTAATATCTAAGTGTTTCATTTTAATTGGAAAAATGTGTACTATGCTGTTTTTCCTGTTTTGGAAAGGACAATTTGCAGTTTTCTTTTTGGTCACATATTTGATTGTCACATGGATTCTTGAAAGAAAATATTTTCAAACCCTGGAGTGTATTGTTCAGTGTATCATATTAGTTATGTTATTTGAGTCAATTATATCATTATGTTTTCTACTTCATCTGTGGTGCAATAGTGATTACAATAGTGGTACAAATAGTATTGTGATTATAATAGTCATATAAACTGTGGTACTTCTGTTTGTTGGTATTCAGAGAACTACTGAATGTTATATTTTCTGAATGCCTTAGTATGTCCTTTGCTTCATAAATGGTTATAATTCTGAACCCTTCATTTTAAATTGAATATCTCTCTACTTTGTTTTATGCTCTGGGTTTGTTTTTGTTTTGTTTTTTATTTGTTTTGTTCATCCTGGTACAGGGGATTGAACCCAGGGCCTCCTGCATGCTGGGTAAAGGTTGGACCACTGAGCTACACCCTAGTCTTTTTTTTTTAATTTTGATGCATGGTGTCACTAAATTGACTAAGCTGGGCTTGAATTTGTGATTCGCCTGCTTCAGCCTTTCAGAAGAGCTGGGATTATAGACTTCTACCACCATGCCCACTATCTTTTACCACTTGAAAACAAACTGTCTGGATGGAACTTTCTCTGACTTTAAAGTTCCCATAACAGATTTACTTTCATTTGCATTCTCCAGCCATAGGTTAGTCCAGTCTTTTATTTTCAGACTTTCCAAATCAGTTGCTTTTTTATTTTCTTTTATTTTTTTTTATTTATTTATTTATTTTTTTTTTTTTTGTGGTGCCGGGGATCGAACTCAGGGCCTTGTGCTTGCCAGGTAAGCACTCTAATCACTGAGCTAAATCCCCAGCCCTAGTTGCTTTTTTAAAGCAAGTCTCTTGTTCATAACATAGAATTGGTTCTGCTTTGTGATTTAAGTCTTTGTCTTTTAACATGTAAATTAAAGCAATTTACATCTAGTGATATGGCAAGTAAGTCTAGTTCCCCTTCTCTTATTATTTTATCCTGTATTTTCTCTTTTTTCTTATAGTTTTGCGTGTTTATTTGATTGCTTGTTTTAATTATGTGGTCTGGGATTTGTTTGTATGCGTGCTTACGTGTGTGTGTGTGTGTGTGTGTTTATGTTATTAAATAGAGTTTATGTTTCTCCTTTGTTTTTATTTTAAAGTAACACAGTACTTTGAGTGTTCTCTTTTAGTGCAAAAATCTGAGCTCCTCATCCAGTGTGCTACACACCCAGGGAATTTGAACAGGCCCTTTAGTCATGAACAATCATGGTCTGTTTGTCTCATTTCCTGTAATGATATAATTTTCTATTTGAGCAATCATTTGAAAAATATTAGAATATTACCTTATTAAATATGCATTGGCTCTGTACTATGAGTAGTACAGAGTAATCTTTCTTAGTTTTAATGCTGAAAAACATACATGTATTTGCGTTAATTGAGTTGATACTTTCATAGGTAATTTTTGACTCCTGGCGATCAGAGAATTTATGAGTTCTTCTTACCCTCTTTCCTCTCTCAAATATTTTTGGTTATATCATTTCTGCATTGTCAGGGCATAGTCTGCTTTCATTTCTTTTTTTAATTAACTACATGTTTGCTGTACATCATAATATTTACGTCCTTGTTTGGAGTTGGCACATGTACCTAACATGTCTTAATTACTTTTTTCATCTTCTTTCCCTTTCCTTCCTCCCCTCTCCCTCTATCTCTTGATGTCCTTCTCAGTTGAAAAAGATCTTCCTGAGTGTTTTCTGTTATCTAGCTTTTATTTTTCTCTGTATTTGTAATTTGGGTTTCCCATATAAGAGAAATCATGTGATATTTAAGCTTGTATGTCTGATGTATTTCGCTGAACATGATGGTCTCAAAGTGCCCATTTTCCTATAATGACTCAAGTTTACCTTTGTTTATGGCACAATAGTACTCCATTGCCTGTAAGTACCACATTTCCTTTACCCTTTATCTGCTGATGGAGGATAATAGCTCCCAAGATTTAGCTATTATGAATTGTGCATTCATTCTTATCTGTCCCTTATACTCATTAGATTAGATATGGTCCTCTTTTTTCAGGAAATATATTTTATGTTTATCTCTAGTCTCTAAATTATTGCAGTTTCTACAGTCATGTCTTAGTTGACCAATGTAATTTTGTCCTGTTTTCCTAAATATCCTCAGTGTTTATGAATGTGAAATAATTTTTGTCTGCTTGTTTTATCCTTGCATATATTTTGGCTAGGTATAAAATGTTGGATCATACTTACTTTTTTATTGTGAATATCTTTCTGAAAACAGTCTAATACAGACCCAGTAAGTCAGAGAAACCTTCTGTGAAGTCGTTATCTATCTTCCATCTTCAGTGGTTGTTAGAAAAATACAGACAGAGCAGATTGTTTTGGGCAGAAGGAATGGAAATGAAAATATCATAGCGCTTTTGTAAACAGGTGGTTCTTTGGGATAACAATAACGTGAAAGCAAAAAGGTAAATCTGTTCAAGTTAATGATAACAAAGCGGGAATGAGTATGTGATGAAGAGTTTGGCATACCAAGGGCTCTGCATTTCTCCTGGGGGACAGTGTAAAGTTGGTGAATGGTGTGATGCAAGCATGGCAGAGGGAGAGATCCTACTCTAAGTGCTGATTCTAGAGGAAGGAGTTTTTGGCGGCTGTTGGAATTTACTTATTTGTTTGGTGATCAAGGTTGAATCTAAGGTCTTGAGGATGCTAGACAGGCACTTTGTAGAGTCTTCTGTGCAGCTTGTGAATCCTGAGCTCCGCTCTTGCAATGCAGACCTAGAAATTTACGCTTCACAAGCCGTTTATGTCGATGGCTCCCCTCACAGCCTCAAGCTCTCTCCCTAACAGCCTGCTGGGTTTCGTGAGGAAGGTAAATAAATCTGTATGATAATAATGGATTTCCTCTTATCTTAAGACTCTGTTTCCAAATTCCTCCCTATGTAGAAGGAAACAGCATAACCTAAGAATATCCTAGTCATCTTAAAAGATAAAGAAGACGGTGATTCTTTTGAAAAAGGAAATAAAAGCCTTGGGTATATTCCTATTCTTAGGTATATTCCTATGCCCCCATAATTTGGGAAGTCTTTCTTTGAAGGATCCCAACTTCTAGAAATCTAGTTGACATTCCTGATAATTCTCAAACATTCTCTTCCCCAACTCCTCAGTAGGGAGCTTTCTGTTATCTCGTTAGTTTCAAGTTACTTCTTGGAGACTTACTATACTTCACTCAGGCTAGAGCAACTGAAATCAGCTAATTTCAGTTAAAGCACAGTTATCTCTAAAAGATTATAAAAAAATGAAACTATAGTGTCAAATTCTACTTGTAACTTTTCATACTCAGCCAACTGTATATAAAAAATATCTTTAGCAGCAAATTTCTATTCTATCACAGAAATGGTGACTATCAGACAACAAACCAACTCCTTTCTCAGTATTTTCTTATCTTCTTTTTCACCTGATTGCTTTCTCTATTTTCTAGCTGAACAGTATATAGACCACTTGTAAAAGATATTGGATTGTGGGATTTCCAGTGGAAGATGGGGATTTAAAATATAATCATGTTTGATGTATGAGAAATTCCTGGGCCAACATTGGTTAAACTGTGAAATGAAGGCATTGTTTTTGCTGATCTCTTGCCATCCTCTTAATACAATTTTCAGATAACGATATGGTTCTTAATACTCCAAAGGCAGTTATTTCTCTGTAAGTTCAAAGTAAAAAAATGTTGCAGACTCGTAGTCAAGGATGTTTTCATTCTCATAGTGAAAGCTGTTACCTATAGGAGCAAAGCTTTAGTAGGGTCTCAGTCTGACTCTTGCCATGTTTGTATTTAAAACAGATAAGCCAAGGTTTGTTTTGGAAGATGTTGATCGATTCTATCTACTGTGCTGTCTAACAAGCCAATTCTCTGAAAATGTAGTGGTGGAAAAAAATATCTGTTCCAATTACTGTATAAGAAGACTTCCCTTCCTCTTGTATTACAAAAAAATGGCACTCATGGCTCAGGATTTCTAAGACTGAGAGCTGATAGTGCGTAAACATACACCTGCTGTCATTTAACATTACTGGGTTCTGGATTTCTCACCCTTCCTTTTGGAGTTAAATTGTAAGTTCTTACCTCAAACAAAGAATTGAACAAAATGAGCCAAAAGCAGCCACAAAGTTTATTTAAAAAGCAAAATGGAGATTGGGCAAAACAGAAAAAGTTAAAGAGAAAAAAAGGAAAGAAAAATACACACTGTGTCTGAGAGTCATGGTACTGGCCATCATGAAAAGATATCATAGCACCAGCTTCTCACAGCTTCTTCTATTGTATAGTGTCCAAATCTCAAGGAAACCTGTGAGAATTTCTACATCTGGGTCCTGAGAGGCGGTTTTGAGATCTCGCACCTCAGGCTGACATCAAGTCTGGGCCATTTTCCTGAGACGTGCATCTGTTAGGGATTTTGTAATTAACAGGTCACACCTACTTTCCTAGTTAGTTTTAGCCACACCTCTCTCCTACCTCAGATTGATAGTCAGATTATAATTATTTATCAGGCATGGGGATCTAATTATTCTTTTTGTTCA
>PVJO010017027.1:0-40284 GCA_004026905.1 Hystrix cristata | reverse complement strand
ATTTTCTTAGATGTGATGCTATTTAAATTTTAAATTCACTAGAATTATATCATGAAATATGGAACATTCTGAGCGCTTCCTGGCGCCAGGGCAACAGGTATAAGAGATCATTGTATGTGTTTAGCTCATGGTTGAGCCAAATTTACCACTCTGATAATGTCTAGTGTGAGAACCACATATCATTGGAAATTAAAAAAAACCTGTAAGATCCATAAATTTCCAATTTTGTAATCTACTTCCAGAAAAATGTGCCCTTTCTCTTGACTATGGGATTTTTTTTTTTTTTTTGATGCTGGGGATCAAACTCAGAGCTTTGTGCTTGCAAGGCAAGCACTCTAATCACTGAGCTAAATCCCCAGCCCGACTATGGGATTTTTACAAGGGCTTAATCCCAAAAACTAATTGGGGTTACAATTTTATTTAAATTTAATTTTTTCTAGAAGTTGTATTGTATAGGAAAATTTTATGCTCTAGTATTTCATCTAAGCTGTTTGGTAAACATTTTATGTAGCTCTTAACTATGTTAATACCTCCACTAAATAAAATATAAGTATTAATATATTTATCATTCAGATACTATTTATGTAATAGAATGTAGAATTTAATACTCTTTTAGTAAAACTAATATTATTTTCAAGTACTGTAGTCTATAATATTAAGACTCTCAATATATTTTTTTCCTGAGATGGTGATACTGAGTGTTCAGGAAGGGTTATATTACCTTAGTATCCAGTAGGCTTCTGAGAGTTATAAAATAAATGAAGACTTAAGGCTAGTACATCTTTTCTTTGGCGTAATGATTTTGTGTAGGTCAATGAACCTTGAAATAGGCCTTGCTAAGATAACACCACATAGTGTTTTATTTTGAACTAGGAACTTTATGCACACACGAAAATTATTGATTATGGTCAAATCCATACTGTAAGTGGGATGACTTGCTTTCTAAACAATTAGCTTAAGCTTAAATTTGTATATTATAAACTCCAAATGTTACAGAATAGTGTTCTACTTCCTTCTAAAAAGAAAAAAATGCCTTGTGAAAATCTTGAGTGGATTTTTTAGAAATATTGCTGTACCTTTATTAGCTCCATGATTGCTTTAAGTGCATATTTTAACTTCGGCATTTTCTTTAAGTTCATTCATAACTCTTATTTCAATATAAATCTATGTAATGGTAAAGTTGAAAAGTAAGTATGTCCTCTAATATACTTTTAAAAAAACATGCCTATATAAGGTAGACACTTTTTATTAGGAAAATGTCCTTTCTCTGATCCCCATTTTTTCCACAGTTTCCTTTGTCCTCTCTGTCAGCATGGCGTGTGACTTTCTGTGGACATGATTTTCTCCATCCATAGCCTGGTCTTTTGGTAGGTAAATTACTTCCAGGGTGAGAAAGATGCTGAGGCAGGCTTCCCCAAGTATACAGGAATCATGAAAATCTTTGTTATGTTCCTGTGCATTATTAACAATGACTTCCTTGCAGAAGCCAATGTTTAATAATTATACACACATTTTTAGTGTCTCACAAAAATGTAGCAAATAAATAACACAAGTCATTAAAAATGAGTTCCTCTGTGAGTGATTGGCAGTAGTTGTTAATTTCACAGAAAACGAAATCCTAACTGCATTTCATTTCTTCTTATCCTACAATGTAACTTTAGTGAAATTACATCCTTTTTTGAGTTACTGTTATCAATCATCTTCTTGTCTGAAAAGCCAGAGCTAACCTGTACCTACTTTGCAGTGGATTAGTGTCTTTTGCACTTAACTTCTTGTTAAAAAGACCTATAATCCAACTTAACTAACCACTTTAAAAATACAGCCTAGGTGAATGGTAGTAATACAAAGTTGTGTGCTTTTTTTTTCTTTTTTTAAATCAGGGAGTGTCATTTTTTTTTCCTTTGGAAAATGTAAATAATTTGTTTGCACAGTCCTTTCAGGTGGAGATGATAGGTTCTCCAGATAGTGGATAAGCAGGCTAAATACTGTTATCAAGAAAAGGCTTTTTGCTTAGTGGAAGAAATGAAAAACAGGAGGACGAGATGGAAGAGATATTTCATGGTCTTGTCTTTGACAATTTTTTGTACCTTCTTATTGACTACTAAATCAAATAAGAATCTAGCTAGACATTGGTCTTAGCTTGCTAGCTAGTTAGTACTGCTAAACTGCTCCTCTTACCCCCTTCTCTTCCCAATATGTTCATTTCCAACACAAGGATGTCTTCTTTGCCTTTATTTATACTGTGCCTTAGCAAAAATCTCCCCTCTCCCTTCGCTATTTATACCTGCCACAGATCTCTTGTCCTGAAAGGGCTCGTTTTAAATATTACCTCCTACATGAAGCCCTGTCTTCTCTCCCTCATCGGATATGTACTTTCCCTCTCATTTGGTCTCTTAGAATAATATTGTTTGGACTCTAATTCTCAGAGTCCAAATGAGAGAGAAACTACAAACAAATTATTCTAAGAACATAAGAACATAAATATCCTTCCTTATCTACCATTTGTGTTCCTGTCTCACTTCCTCCCAAGAAGAATGGAAAAATATGGGGATATAAACGAGGATTGTTCACTTAGACAATCGATTTTTCTCCTCATCAATAACACCAGGAAGAAGTCAAAGTGCTACTCTGGGTTTGGTTATCTTTGATTAAGGCAATGCTAAAAATACTCTGTATTTTCCTTGTGTATATTAATTAAGCTATGTTTAACTTTTTAAAAAATGAGCTGAATAATGCAACTTACCAAAACCTCAGACTGAAGCCCTAAACATTCAAAGCGTTTAATTTCTCATATACATACACATAGTGATTAGTTTGGGTCAGGGCTGCTTTTATTCACAATTCTTGCACTTTGAAACTGGATTGGTGTTTACATAATCAAGATCCAAATATTGTGGCATAGTTGAAGTAGGAGAATCATTGAATGACTCTTTAGGGGTGGTGAGAAGCAATACCAAATGAGATAGTGGTTACACAACAGAATGTGAAGCCAAAGGATTAATAAATTGCCTATGCCAGTGAATATGACAAAAGGTGACTTGGACAGGACCTTGGTTAGTACTGCTTGTGTGACGACCTTGGGAAAGTTGTATAAGTTCTCTGTGTCTTACTTAGTTTCTTTGTAAAATGAGGGAGTTAAATGATTGTTGAGATCCTTTCAATTTCTAATATTTGGAGTGAATTTGGGAGGCAGATAATGGAAATTATTTTGGAGTTCTGGATTCTTCATCTTTTTGATTCAGAAGCAGAGGGAATTCCAGTGTCTAGTTTAAGGCAGATTTCCTTGTTTCCTTTGAGCAGTTTATAACCATACACAGTTTAGCTTTTATTAACCATAGAGAATGCTAGGGTTTTATTTTAATGCCTTCAGTAATAGCTTCAGGTAAATTTGGCTCAATTATTGAAAAGCAATATTACAAATTCTTTCCTATGCTCAGGCTTATTTTTACTATCTTAGACTTTCACAGACAAAACCAGGCAGATAGCACTTCACTGTACTTCTATAATTTGTGGTGTGTCTTTTCTCCTCATTGTTTGTCATGCTTCTAGACACTTAAGCAAAACAATAGCAAAATTAAAAGCAGTTCATTGTGACAGATAGCCCTGAGATTCTCCTATTTACTCCCCAAACAAGAAAGCCAAAGGGCCAAACTCCATTTATTTAACATTGGCATATCTTTTTTTTTTTTTTGGCATATCTTTAACAAGTGAAATATTTTATTTTCCTATTAACATAAAGTCTTTAACAGGGAAGTAGTAAAAACTAAGTAGCGTTGTGGCAAGACTTGTTGCTCATTCTTAGATAGAATGTTTTTGAAACAATAGGCAATATTCTAAAAAAAAAGTGTGTATAACATGTATATAATACATACTTATACTCACATTTAAAACAAATTTAATGTGAATTTTGCATATATGCCAGGCACTGTTAAGCATCTCATGTTAACTTATTTTATATTTGTTTTATATGTGAAAGCTCTGTACTTATGCACTTGTACATGAATTTGCCAGTTAACTGATTCTATGAAAAGTTTTTATTTTTGTCTAATATTAACCTCCAGCAATACTGCATATACTTGATATACAGTGCAGGTATTATATATGTTATCTAAATAGGCATTTCACTAGATGGAAATAAGGTATAATAAGCATTGATTACAATTGCATGCTAAAGCCAAGATTCTCTGTGGCACCAAATCCTATTCAGCGGGTGTCCTAACATCATATAAGGCTGAATGGGTGAGGTATTGCCAATAATTTTTCAAAAAATGCTAAGGGAGCATTAACGATCCTTCCAGAACTCATGAATGAAATTATGGCACATTTCAAGCTTTGTGTATTGATTTCCTGGCTTATTTTGAAATTCGGGTTATATACCTTAGCGCTCTCTGGAGAAAGAAAACAGGGTGAACTGTGTTTTCTTTGTTATTCCATCTTTGCATTTATCTTTCTCTCTTTCTATGCCCTTCGTCTCTTTTCCCTCCATATCTTTTTCTTTTCAGACATGGATTCACTAAGGCATTTCTGTGTGCTTCTGACCTTTTCTCCCTTCTCTCTCCTATACTTTAATTTTCAATACATGTTCAACAGTCAGTAACCTAATTGGACCCACCATATTTATACATATAGGTACACGTTCTTTATGGGCATGCATATTAATTCCTTCTTTGTAGTTATTTTTAGGATAGAAGATATTCTGGTTAAGGGAATAGTCAATATTGCTGATGTTTCTTCTCTCTAAAACACCAGACTTTGTTTATTATAACTATTGTGTTTAAAAATATTTCTGAATTATATTATATATTGGTGTATAAAAATCACATAATTTAACCTCTTCTTGGTAAGCTCACTTTTAGAAGCACTGTTCTTCCTCTTGTTCTCCATGGACTCCTTGGAGAAAAGCCATGTATATAAGGCTGCTTTCCTCTATGCCAAATTTCTTCAGTTTGCAATTAAAAGTAGGGATTTCCTTTTTGTTATGTCTTGTATCTCATTTGGTCTTTTAGGGGGATCTTTTTCTCAGTCTTTTAATATCTAGGTTATAGTTCTGGACTTCTAGAGAAAACTTTTAGTCTAGGGAAAGCCAGATGAGTATTTTTGCTAAATTGTATAGCCAATAAGTAGGTGTCAGTCAAATGAAAATTTCGACTTTGCTATGGAGTCTTATAAAGAGTGTTGTTGATAGCTGGTTCAAAGTACGTATTTACTGTATTAGCTGTTTGTCATTTATTTATTCTTTGTTATTCCTTATTGACTGGCTGCTGACTACAGACCATTGTAATAGGTGCTGGATTTTATAGTAGGCATGGACTTAATGAATATCCCAATCTAGTAGAGGAAAACCACCTCTACTAGAATAATACATTTATTATTCTTATAATAAAACCAAAGCAATTCATATATCTGATAAGAGGTTAATATCCATATATATATTTAAAGAACTCTTACTGCTCAACAACAAAAGAACCAAATAACCCAACTAAAATTAGACAAAAGACCTGAATAGGTATTTGTCTGTTGATATACAAATGGTCAAACAGCATATGAAAAGGTGCTCAACATCGTTATCACCTGAGGAATGCAAATAAAAACCATGAGATGTCATCTCACACCAATTCAGATGGCTACTATCAAAAAAGAGAAAATAATGAGGGGTGTATGTATGTGCACGTGTGTGTGTGTGTGTGTGTGTGTGTGTGTGCATGTGTGCATCTCTGTGTGTGTTATGTAATTGGTTCTCTTGATTATGGAAACTGAGAAGTACCAACATCTATAGTTGGCGAGCTTGAAACCCAGGCGTGCCAATGGTGTAGTTCCAGGTTAAATCTGAAGGCTTAGGAACCGGGAGAGCTGATGGTGAAAATTTTAGTTCAAAAATTTCACACCCAATAAGCCCAATGTTCCAGTTTAAGTATAGTGGGAGGAAAAGACCAGTGTACAGCTCAAAGACAGGCAGGCAGGAAGCATGGCCCCTTATTTGATAAAAGGTCAGCCTTTTTGTTCCTTTTAAGCCTTCAGCTGATTTGAGAGGCAATGTATTTTATTCAGGCCACTCATTTAATGTTGTTAACATCCAGAAACACTCTCAGACAGACAAATACAGACTATCTAACCAAATACCTGAGCAACCCATGACCCAGTTAAGTTGACACGTGGAATTAATCATAATAGGTACTTAGCAGTAAATGATATAAAGATGGGACAGACCTACTACAGATTTAAGGAGGCTTGAATGGAGAGATGATATATAGAGCAGTGATGAGCAGGAATCAGCCATGTGGAGAAGTAGTTATCTACTTCTGCTCACATTGTCCTACGGCTATGAAGGAGTATGGGTTCTAAAGCTAAGATATCAAGGTATCACCATTATTATTTTTCTTTTGCATGAAAGGAGTTTAAGAATTACAGTGCAAATAGTCAAATAGTTACCACCCAGGCCAACAAATAGATCACTTGTAGCACCCCTCCCATGGCTCCTGTGATTACAGTTCTTTCTTCCCAAGGGGGGATCATTATTTTCTCACTGTGACAATCATTTGCTTGTCTTTAAATTTTTATAGCACTCATACCCATCATTAAACAATAAAACTTGGGCCACTGTGTTTGCTCTTGCATGGTGACCCACCTTCATGTTGTAGGATATCGTTCTTTTTCTACTTTTACTTGGCCCAAACTCACTCTGCAGAGCCTGTTTCTTCTCATGCCTTTAACAAAAATTTGCTACCATTAAAAAATTAAACAATAAAACTTTGTTTTTCCAGATTTTTTGCTTTATGTAAATGGAAACAGTATAAATAGATCAGTAAATCTTTAAAGTGACCTTTCCCATCTCTGATCTTATTTCCTGTAAGTCTAAGCTTTCTGAGGTAGCCTAACTATCACCTTTGTATACTTCTACAGTCAGCATTTACCTCTGGTTGATTTCTGTTAGTGTTGGGGTTTGTATTTGTACAAGAAACCTTTTGCATTAAGATGATTCTTATTTTAAATTTCAAATACTAGCGAGTTCCTGGATTTGAATCCTAGCTTTGACATTTACCAACTTTATAAATTGTGCAAGTTAATTCACTTCTTTACTCTGCGGAATGGAGATAATAATAGGACCCACACTATGGAGTTATGAAGATAGAAAAAATTAATAAATATGTTAAGACAGTAGTCCCCAACATTTTTGGCACCAATAACAACTTTCATGGAAAATAATTTTTCCACCAACCTGGTAAGGTGTGGGGGTGTGTGGGGGAGGGAAAGGAGATGTTTTCCAAATAACACCAGTGCATTACATTTATTTTGGGCTTTATTTCTATTATTATCACATTGTAATGTGTATTAAAATAATTGTACAAGTCACCATAATGCAGAATCAATAAGAGATTTAAGCTTATTTTCCTGCAACCAGACCATCCTACCTGGAGGTGATTGGAGATAGTGACACCAAAGTTTGTTGCTTATGTCCAATCTACTCCATAATCTTATTTTGGTTGCTATCACCGCAGAAAACCTTGCCTCACACAGGTTGAACATTGGAAATGGAAGCAGGTTTTTCAGTGCTTTTGTGGCAGTCTCAGGATATCCCACCTTGACTTTAATCCAGAACATATAGAAGTTTGAAATTGCCTCAAATACATTTTTAAGGCTACCATCACTTGCAAGCTTAAGTAGTTGATCATTTTCTAGCACGGACAAAATTGATTAATTTGCCTTATTCACAAGGCATCTTGGGTCCATTCTTTTCCAGTTCAGAGATCTTATGTGGTTGGGAGGTAATGCTCAAGCTCTTTTGAAAGCTGACACATGTAATCATGCACCACCTGTGAGAAAGAAGACCCTGGTTTAGACTCTTTTGAAATCTCTGCTAATGTTTGAAACATGTCAAAAATCCAAATGTTCACTCTTCACCTCCATAATTCCAGTTTGGCTTTGAATGCATCCACTTTATTTTCTGACTTGATGTCTCTAAAGTATCCTACTGTACATATACACACACATACACACACTATCATCACATCCTGTTTGCACTCTGTTCATTCTTTGAAACTTACAATGTATCAGGATTTGTGCAAAGCTCTTGGGATCTTAAAGTGAATGACATATCCTTGCTTCAAAGTGGAAAGTCCTATAGGGCACATGGACATGTATGGCACAATGTAAATGCTATTTTGCCATTTTTTTACATACCAAGGAGTTGAGAGCACTTGAACTTTTAGGGTTCAGAGACCTGGATTTCTTAGCGCATGTGTTATGGGAGCAGAAATTTGAAAGCATAGGTGGAAACCTGCTTAGTAAGCTGGGATAGGGCTTTAAACAGGCAAACCGAATGGGAAGAGTACATGCAAATAGTCAGTGGTTCCCAATACATCATTATTTTTAAGTTGTTGGAGAGAAACAACTTGCTTATGATGAAAGAGATGACATAGTCCTTAATTTTGGTAAAACCTAATTTTGCCTACCCATTAAATTCATTTGACCACTACTGTGCAATAAAATATAATACAAACTAAACGCATAATTTAAAATTTTCTAGTAACCACATTTAAAAAAGTTGAAATTAAATGTTACATATTTGATTTACCCAAATGTCTAAAATTCAGATGATCCCCAACTTATAATTGTTTGATGTAGGGTTTTTCAAATTTGTGATGGGAAGTATAACCACATGGTCTTATCATTTTAACATGTAATAAATATAAAGACTAATGATGATATATTTTTGTACTTTTGGTACGAAATTCAATCCTCAAAATTCAGTGACACTTTACAGTTGCAACCTAACTCAATTTTTTTCAAAAATACTTAATCTGAGTATTTCATAAAATTATAATTAAAATAGATTTGTATATTTGTATATTTATTTGTTTTGTTGCTCAGAACATAAAAATTTTCAGAATAGTGAATCAGATGTTTTAAAATTAGTTAAATTAAATTAAAATGAACATTTCTGTTCCTTACTCACAAGAGTCATATTTGAAATATTCAGTGTAATCTAAACACTTCTGATCACTTCTTTCTGCTGCTGTCCTGGTCTAAGGCCCCATCATTCTCATCTGGATTGTTATATCAGCCTCTTCACTGCATTCCCTTTCTGTTCTCACTCAGTTTAGTCTATGCTCAACTCTGAATGTGTAATATGAATCTTTGTGCACAATTCCAATGTCTTACTGTGTCTGAATGACAGCCAGAGTCTGAAAATGACCGCACTGTTCTGCCTGCCTTTCTGACTGGATCTTTCTTTTGCATTCTGGGCTGACTGCAATTGCCCATGGACTTACCTCTGTGATGTTCCAGGAACCTAAGTCAGTCTGCCATCACAGGGCCTCTGCACTGACTGTTTCCTTGGCTGCCTCTTCTTCAGCTCTGCACTGCTCCCTCACAAGCCTCCTCTGACCAGACTCCAGGGTCCCCCTCTCAGGGAAGCCTTCTCTAAGCAGCAGGCCCATTGCTAGTTTCTCTGGGCCTACTGAATAAGGAGAAAACATGCTCACCCTAGAGCTGAGACTGTTTTTTTTTTTTTTTTCTTTTTTGCTGGACTAGGAGACAGACTGTGGAATTACTGCATCTAATGATATCAGAGGGGCATTTTAATCCATGTGTTTAGCATCTCTAGAGAAATCTTCTTGGGGAGCAATGGTTTTGTGCAAAGCATAAGGCCCTCTTTCTCTAGGCAGTTTTCAGAGCACAAACACTCTCAGCTTGGCACATTTGTACAGTGCTGAAATGCACAGTCACATTGAGGCCCTGGTGGCTATCCTCTCAACTTCCACCACACATCCCCAATCCCTTTGTCATTTTGTTTTTCTACCACCATCCAGGAAACGAAAATGCATTGCCCATGTCAAGAAGTATTAAGAATTTCAGGACAGCAACAGCAGGATACTAAAGCTGGCACAGAGTCTGTGGGGGTGGGGCTGTTTGTGTTGTACAGGTCACTTACCATGAAGCTGACACTGCCGCTATCTCCTTCTGTTCATTTTATTTATGAACTGCCTTCTCAAACTAAAAATATAAACTCGATGGGGCATGGAAGTTTTTCTCTTCTGTTCTCTGTTCTATCTGCAGTAGCTAGCATAGATTGTTGTGAGTAAGTGAGCAGGCTAAGCACTAGGCTATAGACTTTAAATATTCTAACCTCAAGGCCAGTTTTACAAATGAGAAATATGAGTAACACAATATGGTAGAAACTACTCTCACATCTGGGGAGGGGAGAAGGGGGTAAACTGTTCCGTTTAGAAGAAAGAGAAACCAAGCCTCAGTGAAGTTCGGGCACTGTACCCAAAGCATGCATCTGTGCCAGAGTCTGTCTTATTTCATTTAGGTCCTACTTTGGGGTTTTCGGGGGGGCTTTCCTGTTTTGAGGGGGTGAAGAAAATAGGCACATGCGGAGAGGCAGCCACCAAATATATTTTTCTATTTCTCTTCTTTCACTTGAAAATACCCTTGATAATAATATCACATACTTTTACGTGTGTCATAAATTATCCTATTTTCGATGCAGTGTCTATGATGTACATAAAAACTTTATCAATGTAGAATTTGAAGTTTGGATCAGCTAAGATCATGCAGCTAGTTAAGAGTGAGACTGCTAGACCCGTATTTTAAAAGTCTCTTCTTCTTTTTCTGTTTTGCCTAAAAAATTGACATTTTACAACTGATTATTTTACTTTGCTTTAGGTATCTTTTTAAGAAATAACTATCCTTGTTTTTCTATATAATGAATATACTGAGTAATTTACGTTATTTTTCTTAAAATTTTTGTAATTGTTAGACTTGTGTGTATATCCCATAATGAAAGTATAAATCAAGAATTAGAGTTGCTGATATAATGAATGGGCTAGAAATTGGTGTGACATAGCACATTAAAGACTTGACAAGGTGATGATAGCCTTATAAACAGCTAGATGAATTCTTTTCTTTTTTTTTTAAATTTTTTTTGAATTATTTTCTTTATTCAAAGATTAAACAGCAATTCAGTCTAGTGACTTTTGATGAACTAGAGCATGATGAAATATTCCAAAGAACTATAATATAGTCAGTTGCTTAAGATGAATTTCTATCAAATGAGAAACAGATTATATTTCTGGAAAATGTAGATTAAAATATACTTCTTATCATTTTGGTACTTCAGTTTCTTGGCATTCACCATTGAATAATTATTTCTGGGTAACATTGTCAAAACCAGACATTCTAAAAATAAAATGTATTTGCATAGAATTAACATTTTCTCAGGGTAAGAATATAGCACTAAAACTAGTACATTGCATATGGCACTTTGCAGTTTTGTTTCTCAACCTGATTTAGTTGATGATATTGTATAGTCAGTAGTTAGTTATTTTATACACCCATGCCAAGCTTAGTTAATATATATGAATTCAGCCAAATGGATCTATTTTTTCATAAATCTTACATGACTGAAATATATAGGTATTTTTTACTTAAATATATTTTTCCCCAAATGCTAACTGTGTAAATAGAACCATTTATTGTATATGGTAGGGAAATGGCTATTTAAATAAATACTTTAAAGAAAAGGAAAATCATTAAGAATCAATCTGTTTTTATGTACTGAAATTTGGGTCCAGGCAGTTTTCTTACTTCGTCCCAGAGTTAGCCATAGGATTCAGTACACATTAAGTGTAGAACATGACACTGGAAGATTCTCTGTGCAGAAATTTGCCTTGCTCCAGTGTTTCGAATATAGCTTCTGAGATATAGAAATGGATCTCTGTCAAGTACCACACACAGTATGGGGAAACATCTCCAATAGTTGAGACCAAGGATCTTCTGCTTTGAAGCAACGTTTTCTCATTGGTAAATGTTTATCTTATATCATCTTATATTGATAAGAGTTTATATTATATCAGAGCTCAGAGTCCAGGTAGCAGATAAAGAAGTAGAGGGAAAAATTTATCCTCACAGAGCAATTTGTTTGCTTTCTGAGGCACTGAATGTAATTTCCATTTGTGTTAGATTTAACACTACTTCCTGATGAAATGCTTATCTGTTTCCCGTGTACTTCCTTTAATTTGTGTCATTACTGTAGTGTGGGTAGGCTTTGTTTTTTGTGACCCCGAGATCTACTGAATAGGAGGTTTGGGACCCTGGACATTGTCAGCCCAGCTCCTGGGTCATTCTTGGAAGACCAGTGGTACTGGCATTTCTCTACTCTCTGATAGGTGTGGTACCACGTAAGGACAGTTGGCAGGTTTGTTTAGGGAAGTTCTGGAAACAGTATTTATCTGATAGTCATGTACTATGTGTAACATGATATAAAGTTTAGTTTTGAATGGATTAATTTTTGCCTCAAAGATCTTTGTAGCGGGCATTAAAAGAGTTATGAGTATGGACAAATTTTTCTCCTTGCTGTAGCTACCCTGTTTTTCACTTTTCTCTTCCTTAGGTATTTCTTTTCCTAACCTTGGGAAGCATCTATTCTTACCACTTTTACTAACAGGCAACTACCCTAAAGTTTCTTTTCAAAACTGACCACAAATAGAAAAGGAATATGCAGTACAGCACAGGAATATGCTATAAATGGAATTAGTGTGCTGGAATCAGTGAACCATATTCATGGTGGTTCTTCAGAGGCCCTATCCCAGATAGGCTATTCCGGTTTTATCCCTTTAAAATGCCAATTGGTTGTTTTTCATTTATGTATACCAAAAATATACATTATTTTAGTATAAGAAAATTAGTCAGATAGGAAAGTTAGTTTTCTGGTACAAATTTTAATTTGAAAGGAATAAATGATTTATAATGTTATTTGATGTTGCTTAGATTAAAAAGGTATGCGGTAAAGGAGGAAATTTATGCCTAGGCATAAAATTTGTAAGGAATGTAAACATTGGTGAAGCAGAATTATCTTCTAATACATTTTTGTAGGCAGGCAAGAGCACTCCATACAGAATGTTGATTATATATAGAAATTCCTGGCGCATACCTGATACAAAAATTGGTCTACTGTATATTACTTTTTGTGTTATAGAAGATTTCCCAAAGAAGATATTTCACCTGATAAAGTTGCTCTATAAGCCCACTGTGCATTTTAAAACAAAAACTCTTATAACATTACAAAGTGCCAGTGACCACCAGGGACAGGTGGAGCTAGAGTGAAACTGTACCTTCCAAGTTGGAGATTAAAATAGCTTATTTCCTTTCAGTTTTTGAAACTACTGGGAGAAGCAGAGCAGATCCAAGATTTTGGGCATTGTGTAGAATTCACAAAAGACCACAAGTAAGTTGCAAGAAAAATCACTCAGTAGCCATGAGGTTTCCTCAGTCATGACTTTCATGGAGTATGCTTATTACAGAAAGGTATTAAAAGGTATTCAATTTCACAGCAGCTGGACAGTGCTAAGTGTTCACACAGCATAAGATCAGAGTTTGTGCCCTCGTTATTACATTGCCTTGAAATGTTACAATATTTCCATCTAAAATTAAAATATTTTCACTTATCAGATAAACCAAGGTATCTGAGATTTCCGATGTCAGTATATGGCATGAGGATTAGTTCTGGTGTGCTCATAGCAGGATTAATTATGAGTGCTGAAAAACAGCACATGGAATGAATTAGAATTTTCCAATAATCCTAAAATTGAAAAAATAATGGTAAAACACTTTAATCACATAATGCCTTTTGAGAAACTGTAGTTATTTGTGATAATGATTAAACTGATTGTGGCATGAGGAGCAAGAACTTGTTGAACAGCATAATTTCTTTAGCTATTCTGACACATAGTAAGAGGAAATAAATCATATCGCATCTGTTTTTCTTGTCTTATTTTATGAAAACAACTATCACCAAGCTTCAGTGGGAGGCAGCTTCTTACTGTGTTTATAAAGATGCTAGCAAGCAAATTACTTCCGCCATGGATCCTCTTAAGATTTAACATCAAGGGTATCAAAGGTAGTACTACTCCCATGTAGACCCTTGTGTCTCCTGGCACCCGACAAATTAGATTACAGACATTGCTGTTCATGGGAATAAATTATTCCTTATCTCATGCAGAAGATTATAAGAGGAAACCCAAAACTCTAAGAATATATTGCAAAGTCTTGAGGAGCTTAACTTTGGTAGGGAGATAAGTTTGTTCAAAATATGCACTGAATTTAATAGTCTCAGTTATCCTAAAATAATGTTCTCAGTATACAAATGTTTGCCACAAGATGAAATTGAGTTTGATTATCCTGCCGGTCTCTATGGAATTGTAATGCAGGCATTCTTGGATGGAACTGTCTTCCGTTCCTGGCTCACTTACATACCAATGCATGGATTAACTACTGCTGAACTTCACCTGGAGTACATGGTTCCCAGCTCCTGTGTCCCACCTGCTAACCTTCAAATGGACTTGCAGCTCATCCAACAACCTGCTGCTTAACACTGCTTAACACAATTCAGATCCTGCATAACATGTAGCCGCAGCCACTTCCGGGATAATTAGTCAATGCTTTGTTATGGGGCATGCACTCACTCACTTCCAAGGCAGTTTTAGTCATGCTCTCTTCTCTGAATGTTAGAAGCTCCTGCCCTGGCATACTAAGCCAGAACAAAAAGTAACCTAAATTAATGATATGATGTGATGTAATCTCTTATTGTCATATATTTGTATGTTTTTAACTCACATTAATCTAGTGTAATCCCCTTTATGATGCCTTTGAGAAGAGGGTATTTGTGGTTTTAAATAAAACTTGGCATGTTAAAAAAAAAACAAAAACTAGATGCAGTGAAGGACACAATGATTAGTGTGGAGAGCTTTTGTGTCTAGCAGTTCCAGTCTTGATTTTCCCTGAGTAGGTATGAAGTTTCAGCTTTCTTGTGTAAAAAGCAGAGCAAGTAGTGGTATTTACTCATAGGGTTGCTGTGAGGTGTAATGTGATAATATATGCAAAATATTTAAGCATAGAGCCTGCCAGATACTGTATTAAGTGCTCAGTGAATTCTTCCTACTGTTATTGAATGGGGCTTCCGAGTATTTTAGAGGTACAAAGATGTAAGCTGCCTTATCTGGACTTACTTTAGTTTTCAAGACTTCATTTTTACTCTGGGAGAGGAGGCTTACTCTTAACAATTTGTTTATTTGTGCATGTAGCTTCAGTTTCTCTATTTCCCTTTCCCTCATCTTCTCATCAAGCTGATCCTAAGTTCCGAAGGGTTTGAATTGTTTCAGCATCAAAGGAGTGTCAAATGATCTTTGTTGTTTTTTGTTTGCCAAATGTGTTGTATTGATATGCTGTCTCTTCTTTCCTTGTGGAAGTTGCATGAGTGTTGCTCTGGGGTGTTTGGTGGACTTCCTCTGCTGATTTGGCCTTGATTTGACTCTTGGTACTGAATTGCCGATCATAGTTACTATTCCTACTTTTAGGTCATTCTCCCTTCATCCTCCTTAAAATACCATAGTGTTGAATCTTATGTCAACAGATTATGTGATCCTTGCCTCTTGGTGTTGCTACCAACTGGTCTTTGAATTATTCTTTCACATTTCCTGATAATTTTACCTCCTTTCACTGTCCATTACTATTCCTGTTTAAATCAGAAGAAATATTCCTTCCAGAACCTTCTCAGCTGTTTCTTGAATTCGCCTTCTCCAATAGCCTTGTCTTGCTTCCTGCTTCATTCACTTAATCCCATGGTCACACCCGAGCCTTTGCATTCCCAGGAACTGCAAATTGCACATTGTTTTAATTTCAGCCATGCTGATCTCTGGCATATAAGATATTTTAATTGAATTCCTCTGATCCTAAAATTTTTCTTCATTAAGCCTCAACCCTCTAAGTTCTTCTGTTCAGTAGTCCTACTATTTTATTTACTGTCCTTCGGTGTCATTCAACTGTTCTTACCGAATTTTAATGGTGAGTCAGTCGTTATGCTCACTTCCTCTTCTTTTGCCTCTTCATTGTTGTTTTGAGAAGCACAACCTTTTTTAAATCCAACTTTTCTGTTTCTGCACTTGTGCAGCTGACGGAGACTTGAAAAAAAAAAAAACAAGGGTAACTGATCTCAGTGTAATTCTGTAACTATACTCCATAAATGGGCTTTAATCCTTCCTTGTGTGCAGACAGTCCTTTACTTGCTTTATTTTTAACTCTTCCACTTTCTGCATTCTAATTTTACCTCTCTCAGGGCCCGCTATTTTTTCTCACCCTCACTCCTCCTTGATGGCCCAACTTGCTGCTTCATTGAGAGAGCTGAAGGATAAGTGTGTTCCACATTCCCACCACACATCTACCACCCTCCAGCAACTGCCTTCCATCCTCTCTTATGCCAGATAGAGCAATGGCTCTTGGCCCAGCGGGCACACAACAGTGACCTAGGAGATTCATAATACCAGGGATGCCTTTGCTCCTGCATCAGACCAATTAAATGAGACCCTCTCCTTCACGACTTGGTATTGTATTTTTAAAAGGAATTCCCAGGAGATATTCCTGACAGCCAACATTGGTAACCATTTACCATTGAAATATCCCCATTCCTATGTAAGTCAATTCTTTCATTTGTTCACTGGATCCTGTATCCTTCACCTTCTAAGGATATAATTCTAGTGATTTTCCCTTTTGTTTCCATCATGACTTACTCATCTCTCTTCCAGATCATTTTTGCCAGTATACTCCCATGCGTTATTTCTCCAGTTGTTTTAGAAAAGGTCTTCTCACACTTGACCAGTAGCTCCATTGTTTTGCATTTCTCTGCAGCAGAACTTGCTGTTCTCGTCTATGTGTCACTGTCCTCCAAAGCTGCTCTTATCAAGATAACTAGAATTTCACATGGCAAATCTGACATTCAGTTCTTAATTCTTATCTTATTTCATCTTTTAATGGCATTGGGATAGTAGATAATACACTTTTTTGATCATCTTTCCCTGGCTTAGAAGATATCATACTATCAGTTTTTCTCCTGTTTCAGTTTTTTGTTCTGTCTCGTTTGCTGGCTGTTTCTCTTTTCTTGATCTCTTAATGTTGCTAAAACCCTAGACTCAGTCTTTATTCCATTTTTCCTGTTCTGTCCACATTGACCCGTAGTCATACCATGCAGTTCTACATTTTTAAATAGCATCAATATGTTTAAGAGCATTTATATTCATATCTTCCAAGTCCTCTTTCATATATCCAATAATTTAACTCAGTGATTCTACATGGAAAGCTAATGGACAGCTCAGACACGCCATGTTCGAAATGGATTCCTTGAACCCTCAGCCCAGGAAAAAAGTCAGACCAAACAAAGAAGCAGTTTCTTCTTTCATCCATAGACTTTTTCATCTCAGGTAGTGGCAATTATATTCTTCTGTTGCTCAGATCACAAAACTTTAGAGTCATCTTTTAGTTCTCTGTTTCTTATCACCACATTCATTCTATCTGCAAGACTTCTTGCTCTATATTCAATGCATATCCAGTACATGGCTGCTTCTCATTACTTTACCTACTACTGCTGCGGCCTACGCCAACATTGTTGCTGACCTGGGTAGGTCCATGGGCATCTGAATGGCCCCTCTTCTCTATTCTTTCCCCCACAGTGTATTCACTTTAGCAGCTGAAGTGATTAAGACCTAAAATTGCCTGTTGTCTTTCCTCTGGTCTCCTGTGGCTCTTTGATTCTCAGAGTAAAGCCATTTCTCATAATGATAAATAAGTCTCCTTATGACTTGGCCCACCATTTTCTTGCTGATATTGGCTTTTATTGCTTTCCTCTCTTTTTCTACCCCAGCCACACTGGCCTCTAAAGCTACCAGTCATACTTCTACCTCTTGGCCTTTGCGTGGTACTTCCATGGGGAAGTTTTTCTCTTCTTTTGGTACTGGGGATGGAACTCTGAGCCTTGTGCTTGCCAGGCAAGTGCTCTAACCACAGTGCTAAATCCCCAGCCCTCCATGAGGAAGTTTTATCCCAACTATTCACTTGACTTTTCTCGCAAGTCCTTAAAGTCAGTGTCTTTGCAATAAGCCTTCTCCACAACTCTCCATGTGGTCTTTTTTCTCAACACATTACCATGTAATATCCCCATAAGTTTATTATTAAGCTATCATATTATTATAATATTCTATTATTCTATATCTGTAGGGAATGAAACATTTTCCTCTCTATTTTCCTGATTTCTTTGGCTGAGGTTAAATTGACAAAAGACTAACGAGAAAAACAAACAGAGTTTATAACATGTGCAGCACATATGCATGCAGGAAAAACTCAGCAATGAATAACTCAAAGAGGTGGTGAGAACTTGAGCCTATATGTCACCTTAGCGAAGAACAATAGGGCATGTAGACAAGTGGCAAGACAAAAGAAAAGTGTTTTAGGCTTTTAGGAGTGGCAAATTGTGGGATGGTAAACATATGAGGAAGTTAATGGGAGATAAGGTTATTTTAGTAAGGTTTGTTTGCTGACCCGTCTTGATGTCGACATTCCATCTTTTTCATAGCCTTTAAACTTCACTGGGAAAGGGAATTTCTAGCAATCCTTTCTGAAAAGTTTCTGCTTTTAATCAGAGAAAGGAAACTCCAGGAGGGCTCCTTTCTGCAACTATTGATTCTTATTTGCCTCCAGCTCAAATAATCCTTATGCCAAAGTGGTATATTTTGGGATGGTATATTCTGATTCCCCAACAATAGTATACTTATTATGATTTGTTCAATTGTCAATTGAACTAATGAATGTTCTTTCATAGTCACTATCCCATTTGGCAACTAAAATAGTGCTAATTGGTTACATTAGTTACATTTTATATAGCTACTACAGATGTTTTAACTTTGGTACTTGATAATACTGTAAATAGTTCAAAGACTGCCATTGCAATCATTACATTATTAAAAAATTTTGCATGTAGTGATTACATATTGTTAATGAACTAATGAGCATTAGAATTTTGGTTGGAGTCAACTTCCACAAAGTGAAATGGAAAATTGGGGATGTTATGCTGATAAGCTAGGCAAAAAATATATTTGCCTGAATTAAGCAATTGCAACAGACTTTACTGTTTTGGGTTGAGCAATGAGCTATTGTTCATTGTCCCGTTTTCCTATCTTATTCTTATTGTAGAGTCACCCTGAGTAATCAAATGAGATAGAAAAAGAAATTGAGCATTATGCACTTAAAATTATAAAATATGATGAAATAAAGTGATAAAATATACAAATAAAATGTATAATATATAATATATAATGAAATATACAAGAAATTACAATTAACAGAAAGATTATATTGATGGTTGATCTGAGTGATTCACAGATGGGAAATATCCAGCTATTCATAAAGGTTGTTGGAAGAATTTTCTGGGGAAAAGACCCATGGCAGACTGAGAGGGATTAAGCAAGGGAGATGGTAGTAGGAATGCAGGGGGTAGTAGCTGAGGAAGGGGAGGTTGGAAGGGAGAAGTGTTGGAAGTGAAAGATACAGTGAATATTAAATTTGACAGGTCTTCTGTTGGATTCCTCTATGTCCTATTTTTAAAGACATATTCAGGATTTCAAACAAAATATAGGAAATAGGGGAAACATAAGGAGAAATTTGTTTTGATAATGTAAGTAATTTTGGGAAGAAGGCTATAATCAGTGTATTCTAATAATGGACAATAAAACTAGTAATTGTTACAAGTAATGGGACCCTGTGGGAAATGTTCTGTTGCTTTATCCACATTTTTATTTAGTTTTTGTAACAACCCAAAGACATTGGAACTATGATCATTATCTTTATTTTACTGAAGAGGAAAAGTGATGGGCATTGGCAATGCTCAGGTATGAACTCAGACCTCTCCGACTCCAGGGCTCTGAACTGTGGCACCAGTATTTCTTGAAGAGCCTCAGCATTTCCTTTTGTCTTCGTTAAATTTGAAGACTTCTATGTCCTATGCTAGAGACACTGGATTAAAATCTCTAAGGATGGAGGCCAAAAGTCTGTTTCTTAAACAAACGTTGTTCTTCTGACCAATGTAATTTGAGATTCTGTGAACTACCCACTACTGCCTTTCTAGAACCACAGGTATTCGTAAGATTCATAAAGTGCCTGAACAAAGTCTCATTCTGTTTCCAAAACTTACTTCTTGATTCTCTTCCATGCAACTAGGCTCTGCCAGTCAGTTAGATAAGGTAGGCTTATTTTTTAACTATGTGGCTCCTGGGGCCTCAAGGTCCATACCTTTTGTAGGAATTGTGTGACTCTCATGGAGCTGATCTTCGTAAAAGAAAATTTATCTTTCCGTGGTTCCCAGTAGAGCTTTTCCACCTAGTAGGAATGAGTGTCCCATGCAATGGAAAAATACATTGTCTCCAGACACCCACAAGCTCCTTCCTTTCTTCCACCTGCCGAGCTTCATTATATGTCACTGCAGAGAGCACAGGCCCCTTATGGGGCTTGAGTGGGTTTGAATGGTTTAGAGTCATGGGAACTGGATAAAACCCCAAAAAGGAAGAAATGTCTAACCAACAGAATGCATTGCTTTGTGAAGGAATAAGCCCATCAGCAGTAGACACAGGAGAACCTTGATATGCAATTGTCAGGAATATTGTATACGGGACTGGATATAACTCTGAACTTATTATTAAAAAAATTAAATATTTATTTTTTTAACAGGTGAAAATTACAAACAATTTGGTGTACTCCTTTCAAAATGCTATCTGTACTTAGATTCATAGGGAGTAGTTTTATGCTTTTTTTTTTTTGAACTTACTATTTCACAAATACTTTCTTTTTCAACAGAAAGTTCCCATGTCCTATGACTTTCCATCTCACGGCAGTGCTCGAGGTTTCTCCTGACAATAACCCCTTCTTTACCTTGAGCCCTAAATCTTCATTCAGTTCCTTCTCCTATCCTAACATGTTGAAATGACAGGATGGGGGCCGAGAAATCTGCATGACTCACTCTCCTTGCCTCCTGCAAGTTCTTACTACTCCCAGTTGGGCATTTAGGTTAATTAGACATGAATGACAATGATGTGAGTGAACTTATCATAGTTAATGTAGCTATTAAGAACACATTTCCATGAGCATCTGTACATAATTTAGATAAGGAAGCGTAAAACCCAAAATATATTCTCTCAATTATTTTTTCAAGCAAAAATGGAGAGTATGTTAGATTAATTTGGAATTTTCACTGATTCTGTCAATTGGGAACAAGATATTTATCTCCAACACAGACTCTAGATTTACTCTGATATGGATTAGATAACCTCACTCAGATTTTTTCTTAATGAAAGTAGGATGAAAACAAAAGCCAGGGGTAGGTATGTTGCTAAACTAGTAAATCAGATAATTAAAAAGAAAAGCATAAAATTGCAACCACAAAGTAAAAATGGAAACACGAGTGTCTTTGAGTAAATTTAACAACTCCAAAGAGTACTGATCAGTGATGTCCACTTTGTAGTAGTCAGATTATTGCCATAGTATGAACATGAACGATGTAAAACAATGAAGACCGTTTACTAAACCGGTGCTATGTATTGGATACTGTACTAAGTATGATGTGATACATATTCCAGAGTAAACTTCACAACCAACCTTTGATGAATGTAATGGATTTTGTGCCCTATTATGTGGTCATTTAAATGAGGAAACAAACTCAGAGAGGTCAATTAACTTGCTGCAAGTCAGTCTGTGATTTTAGAGGCACATGGATGAAATGGAACCCATTCAAAAGAGAGTGATCTTAGCGACACGGTGTCTCATAGTATTTCATATGAAGAAGGGCCAAAGGCTGTGAGGATGGATTAGAACAGTCAGGAAAAATTGACCACTATCTTCTCGTCTTTGAAAATACCTTTTAAGGATGAAGACTCCGATATGGTTTATGTGGTGTGATAGTTAATTTTATGTGTCAATTTGAATAGAATAAGGGATACCCAGATAGTTGATAAAACATTATTTGTGGGCATATCTGTGAAGGTATTTTCAGAAGGTATTAGCATCTAAATTGGTAGACTGAGTAAAGATCTACCTTTGCCAATATAGATGGGCATTCTCTAATCTTTTGAGGGCCCATATGGAACCAAAAAAATGGAGAATGGGTGAATTTGCTTTCTCTTCTTAACCTGGGATATCCATCTCTTCCCATCTTTGGCTTTTAATTACTGGTGTTTATACCTTCGCCATCTCTGCCTACCCTCTGACTAGTTTGGGGGTCTTTGGCCCTGGACCGAGAAGTACACCATTGGCTTCCCTGGTTCTTAGACCTTTGGATTCAGAGTAAATTACACCATTGTTTTCCTGGTTCTATATCTTTTTTGGGGGGTGCTGGAGATCGAACTCAGGACCTTCCACTTGCTATGCAAGTGCTCTACCACTTGAGCTAAATCCCCAACCTCGCCTGGTTCTTTATCTTGCACATGGTACACTGTGGGGCCTCTCAGACTCCATAATTGAATAGGCCACTACCCCTAGTAAATCCTTTTCTATCTCTCTATATACCATTGCTTTTTTTCCCCCACTAGGGAAATTTCACCAATACACATGGGTTAAAATGAGGATCTCGTGGGAAAAAGAAGTTGTCTCAATAGACTGGAGAGAATGAGCTTTTCTTCATTAGGGGATTTTTGGAGTATATGGGAATCTTAAAGAGAGTATCAGATGGAGTTTGAACTACATTTGTACATGGTTCATTCTAAATCTTAAACTATATTAATATGGGAAATAGACTTATACAAGTTACAAATCACCTTTTACTGTGACATAATCATTTTCTTATACTACATATATAAAAGAAAGTTTTTATATAGACTGTCCCTCTAATTAGACAAAAAGCTATTTAGAGAGTATAAATCTTGTCTGTCTAACTTTTTATTAACTCCAGATCCCTTTCCTGGCACACAACACTAACATGAGTGTTAAACAGATGAATGAATAATATGTGATAATTTTAGAATAAAATTTTGAGGACATAATGTCAGGTCCTATAATCTGTCAGTGAGTACAATTTTTGAAATCTCTTTTCAAAAATTAGTCTTCTGTGACTAATATTTTCTGATAGTTTTTGCTTATTGGTGGACCAAGAGAGTCTTCAACTGGATTGACACTGCTCATTTTCATGGGGTTTATAATAAGCCCCATGTTACTGTGTTTTCTACAGAATGCTTTTCCAAACTTAGGCACACTCATTGTGATTGCCCAAACTCGCATGCGTTTGGTCTTCTGAGCAAGCCACAGGGGCAGTGTGATGAATGTGAAATCCATATTCTGCATCTCCCATTTACTTCTGGTGTGTGGCTAGCTGTAGGCCCAAAAGGAAATTTATTGCTTGATCCTGGGATAAAGATGGTCCACAGCAAAATTAGTAAATAAAGTTTTACTGTATACCTTTCAGCTGAACATTCAAAACTGTTCTTCCATACGATCGGAAATTCTATTCATGAATCTTTGTCCTTAAAGCATCAGAGACAGGTATGAGGAGATAAAGTATTGATTAATGTAGAGCCCTTGGTGTCCCCCAATCTCATCATTCTTTTGCCTGTAGTAAAGACAGATATAATCTTTACATAATACTGTTCCATTTGTTTAAAATAGGGGTAGAGATCAAATGTCTTCAAGATAGAATCTTAGAATGTCATAATTTTTAGGGAATTAAGTGACCACTTAGTTTAATTCCAGCAAAGTTAAGTCTCTGGCTTGGGTCAGTTTAGGTGGTTTCTGTAAGACACTAGCTGGGTCTTCCTCTTAAGTCCTGTGCTTGTGTTATTATGCCACACAACCACTTCCAAAGATTCATATTTAAAGTCATTTCTTTTGTGACCTTTATTTGAATATAGTGAAACCATGACCCTCTGAACTCAAATGTTGTGATCAGCTGGAGGGCTATATCCCAACCAGATTCTTTTATTTTGTGATTGTCCTGAAGTCTTCTTTCAGGGTGGGCACAGAAGCCTTTGAGGCATATATTCTTCTCAGACCAGACTGTAGCTTTCTTGAATGAAGGGCATTGGCTCCCATTACTGCTGATACCATTCATTTTCTTAAGAGTTAAATTACTGAGAAGGCAAAGTTGTGTGACAAATATTAATTAGGAATGTTACAGATACTCAGAAGTCAGGAATTGTCATCCCTATCCACTTACTTCCTGTAATTCATACTTTCATGACTTCTATCTATAACATAGAGAGGCAAGACCCACAGACTGAGGTCAGAATCCTAGTAATGCTGTCAAAGTGTCCTCTTAAATAATGCAACCTTGAGTAAAATTTTTCTGCACAATCTATCCCAGTTTTCTTGTGCATTAACAAAAGCTGTTAAATTAGATTTACCTTCAGGGATTATGATATATGATAATCTACATATATCTATACAATATTTGGATAAATTAGAAGCATTATGTTATAAATATCAAATATGTTACAGATCTCTTGGATCTTATAGGGAAGGACATTGTGTATAGTAATCAGGACCATTTTAAGTTCAGTTGTCTTTCTTAGAACCTTCTCCACCCAATAATTTTTTTTTCTGGTTCTTTTTTTAACTCGGACTTCATTTCAGTGAAATAAAGCCTGTAGTCTCATATTTGGGAGAGAAGATTGTTCGTGCTTACCTCCTTGGAAATTATTACAGTGTTAAATTGCATGCCTTTTATTAGACATACATCACCTGTTTACCATGTCTCTTGTCCTCCTCTCATTTCTATAACCAGTGTCAACTCCAGGAGCTTTTGAACCTCTGATCCAGCCCCGGAGTGCTGTTTCCTTTCAGACAGACTCTTACCCAAGTTAACGAAGGTCAGAATTGAAACCTTGGATTTGTAATTGGGTCCATTTTAAAATTCCTTGAATTTTCTTCAATTCCTCTCTGCTTGTAATGGTTATTCAAATCTTTGTGAAGAGAAAAATATTTTTTAACTGTACCAGGGAGAAGAAAAAGAAGTGTTTGTTCCACACTTAGCAGCCCATGTGATGGTGGTAGGGAGGAAGGGGAAACAGAGAACAATGTTAGGGCATTTGGTTGGCTTTTTTCTACTCTGAATAGTTTATTATTTTCATTTATTTATTTTTTTAGAGTGGAAGATTCTGTGCTTTCTGTTAGAAAGGACTTGCCAGTGGAGGCTGAGCTTATATTTTAGAATGGTGCTGATCAATGGAAATATAAGCCTTATATAGGTGTGTATATATTTTTAGTAGTCAAACTCAAAATGTTAAAGAAACATATGAAATTAGCCTTTAAGGTGTAAGCTATTTAACTCAATATATACAGAATATTATAATTTCAACATACAGCACTAGTTCCTGTCAGATGGTCAGTAGCCACATGTGGCTCGGGCAGCCATATTATACAACATAGTTCTTGGTTGAAGACTTCATGCATCTTGCTACGTGTAAACTTCAGCATAGGCAGCATGTTGTAGAGAAATGAACACTTTGAGCTAAAAGCAATGGATTTTACCAGCCAGATGATTTTAAAGAAATTGCTTAACTTTTCTGAGCCTTGGCTTTTTCATGTGTAAAACAGGGAATTAATAAATACCCCAGAGAGCTGTTTTGAGGTTTAAATGAGATAAAGCATGTAAAGTAAAGTGCTTAGCACACAAGCACTTGATCATTTATAACTATCAGTATCGTTAGGTTCCACTGGGGAATTTGGATAATTTTTTTTAGTTCTTCCTCAATTAGGGCTGAAAGAGAACTGTTAGCCAAGCATTGACTTCTGTTTGGCATTTGTCTAGTTCTTTTTTGAGGCTTCCTACTTACTGTGGATCTGTTTCTGTGTTCTAGATTGTTTATATTTTGACTTCTCACTTCCCTCATCTAAGACTTGCTTGTTGTTTACTGGATATTATTCTGATGTTTCACCTTTTTGAATTTTTTCAATCCTGGTTTTACCCCCAGTTATATTTGGACTCTCTGCCCAGACCTGATGCTCGCTTTACACTTCTCTGATACCAACCCTGGTTTTACTCTCTCTCTGCCCCAGACATCAAACTAGGACACATAACCTGGGCTCACTGAATGCGTGAGAAGAATGGGTTTTGGAAAGATTTTGGGTGATCGTCAGAACTTTGCCTCAGCCTGACAATCAGTTCTTTATGGGATTTAATTCAGTAGCCAAGGCAAAACTAAATTCAAGTGCTGTGTTATGTTTTAACTCAGACATGCAAGGAGTTAAACATTATCTAGCTTGGTGAACCATGGAATCTGTTTAAATTGGGAATAGTGAGTATAAGAGAAATGGTAGTGGTTTTGGCTGTAATTTTCAGAGGATTCAGGCTACCTCAATCCCTATTCACTTGAAATGTTGCCCAGACTCTGAATCAAGATGGAAAAAAGGAAATTGGGAGTACAGAGTAAAAAAATCAAGGAACGGATCTTCCTGCTGCTGTGTGATTATAAGGGTGCTAATTATGGTAAATTGCTATTTTTTTTTTTGTAAAATGCAAAATCTAAGAAGCTTTGCAATCCAATCTTAAATGATTGGCCCAGAAAGTATAAGGTATAGTGAACATGGTTATTTTCTTCAGAAAATTGAAGGATAAAATACCAATAGACAAACCTTTATGAACATCTGTACATGATGTAACTCTTCAGCCATACAAGGAACAAGTAGGCAAATTACTCAACTTATTTTTGTAAATTCTAAAGACAAAGAGATAGTCGAACATCTAATCTTTGAAACAAATGCTCCCTAAAATAGAACTGCCCAAATCTTTGCCAGTGTTAGGACTTCGGAGAAACACAGATGGTTCATAGTTGCATAGGGTAAGTTTATCAGCAGCAATGGCAAAGGGGATGGTAATTAACTACTTTAGGAGGAACTGTTTTTTGCTTTGCTGCATGGAATCGTGACCTTTACCCAGTTTTCAAGACTCAGAGAAATTTCTGTCTTTCACATTTTCCCCTTGTATATTCTTTCTTCCATTAATAAATATTCAGTCTAAACATGAATTGGTAAGAATTATGCCAAAACCTGGGGCTACCTCCTTTCTACTTGCCTTGACCCATGTTTGAATTCAGCTTGATATGACTGTAGCAATCTTGAGTCATAACCATTAGGATTGCTCCGGAATAACCCTAACTAGTTTTTCCTGCGTGTTTTCCCAGAGAACTATAAGTAGACAAAACCACTGGAATTGTTTGTAGAGTTTTACAATTGGACTCTGCTTCCAGGGACTTGTTTGATTCTTTGATATTTGTTTAATATCAACCAACTTCATACTACCAAGTCGTAGTATGAATGTAGTATATGGCTTTGTCCTAAATCATATACAAGCCCCAATTGCAGAGTGACAACTGATCTTGCCGTTGCCCAGCAGCTGCTTGTTGGTAATGTTTATCTCAGAGCGAGCCTCTGTGGAGAATGTTACCCACGGAGTTAAAAGGTGGCAGATTCACAGCTGTTCAGTCACCCTGGCTACTTCAGTTACAGATGTGCTCAGCTGACTTTGCTTTATGCAAGTCAAGAGGAGTTGACTTGTTCTAGCAGTTTTTATTTAGTTGTATTAGTTCCATTCTTGACATTACAATTATGTCAATGAATTATTTGATTCAGTTACTTTAACTATTTCCATGTTGTGGATTGTATGAACTGTGCAAATTCCATGAATCATTTCATTAATTCATGCCTTCTGCCCTAAGAGGCTGAAAGAAGGAATATGGGCAGATCAACGTAATCCCTTCCTCCCCTCCACACACAAACACACATACAAATGCACACACATGTACACACCTGCTGATAACTCTTTTTTGGGAACTTGTTTTGCATTGTAGTAGAAGTCACTTGAGATCAGGGATTTGTCCCTTGTATATCTGACCTTTCACCTAATCTCTTTCAGTAAATATGTGTTGGATGAATACCAGCCTTACACATTTAAAAAGAGTGAGTACATTAACTTTTCCTTTTTGTAGACTAGACAGTTTATTCTTAAGCAGATTCCATCAAGTGAATATTCAAAATTTTGAGCACTTTGAGACCTTCCTCAAAAATTTCACACTTTGATTTTTCCGCAAGTAGTGATACAATGTCTTTTAATTTGCAGGAAAATTAGGGACCTTTAGTTGTTGCTATTCTCAATTCTGCCCCTCTCTCCACCATTTTGTAAACTTTGAGGACATAGCTCTTTATTCTCTTTTTTATTCTTTAGCATTAGCCCTGATACTTTCATCTGGCACAGCTAATTAATTCCTTTCCACGTGACTGTCCTACTGGCTGCCTAACCTTCACATTGTCCTGCCACTTCTTATGGCTCTGTCTTTGGTAGGCATCTGTTCCTTTAAAACGTTTTTAAAAATGATACCTAAAACATAAATACTGTACGTACTTGAGGGGTACTACCTGATATTTTGATACACATATACATATGTGTAATGCCTAAATAAGTTTAAACATGTTTATCTCCTCAAACATTTATCATTTCTTAATTTATTTTTAAATATTGGCATTTATATAGTAATTTGTTTTCTTGTACAGCTCTAATAACACCAGACTCTAGGGCTAATGTCACCATTTCTCTCAGCCTTTACTCTCTTCTATTTGCTGATGGTTCCCAAATCTGTGTTTTCTAACCTATATATCTAACCCTATGTGCAGAGTCTTATATGAAACTTATTTTTGGTCATCTTTTTCCAAGAAGAGTCTGTGCCTCATGTATCCTTGTATCCTAGGCACCACTAAGGCACTCAAATTGGATGACTTTCCTCCTACTCTGGTAACTCACCTCTGTTTACAAATAAGAAAATAGAACCTCGAAAAAGTTGTGATTTCAAGGTCAAAATGTTCATTATCGTTCATGAATTTTTGGCTGTTTACTCATCCTGTGCAGGGGCCTGGATGCCTTTTTCTCTAGATTTCTTGATGTTTGAGCATCCTTCACTGTGTCCTTGGGATTACAAACTGTCATCTCTTGTAACTCTCTGACAGTGAAATTCAGACTCCTTCATGCGAAACTTGCTTTTGAAAATTGCACTATCAGATCACTCTAGGATTAAAAATTGCACTTCAGACTAGAGAGTAAACTGACTTTGGGAAAAAGTTAATAACAACTTGGTTTAGATTTTCTTAGGATACAATATTCTGATCACGCAGTGAAATATAGGAATGGAAAAGACCATGAAATATTACCTAGTTCATTCTCTCATTTTCAAATACAGGCATACCTATTATGCTGCTCCATGAGAAATTTCCTACATTTTCACTGAATAAGTTCGTTTTGTAAAATAACATTACAGTAACCCCTCACTATCCAAAGTATTGCTTTCTGGAATTTCGCATACTCATAGTCAACTATAGTCTAGAAATAGTATACAAAAAATTTGAGAAATAAATAAATAATTTTAGAGCATGCCATTCTGAGTAGCATGATATAGTTTTTTGGCAACTATTCCATCCTGTCCAAAATGGGAATTATGCCTTTTTCTAGCATGTCCATGCTGTATATACAGCTCTCCAAATACTTAGTCAATTGTCATACTGTTGCAGAATTTATATTCAAGTAACCCTTACTTTACTTAATAAAGTCTTCAAAGTGCAAGGGTAGAGATACCGGCAATTCAGATATGCCAAGGAAAAGCAGTAAAGTGCTTCATTTAAGTGAAGAGGTAAAAGTTCTTGATTAATAATGAAAGAAAAAATAATGTATGCTTATGTTGCTAAGGTCTATAGTCCAGAGTCTTACATGAAATTTATTTTTGGTCATCTTTTCCCAAGAAGGAGACTGTACCTTCTGTATCCTTTTATCTTATGAACTATTAGGGCACTCAAACTGGATGACTTTCCTCCTACTCTGGTAATTTTGAGAGTGAGAGAGACCCCATTCATGCAATTTTTATAACCATATGTGGTTATAATTGTCCTATTTTCTTACTAGTTATTGCTTTTAATTTCTTCCTGTGCCTAATTTGTAATGTGAATTTTATATTAGGTAGGTATATATAGGGAAAAAAACATAGTATACATAGAATTCAGTATTATTTGTGGTTTCAGGCATCTATTGAATATCTTGATATCTATCCCTTGTGGATAAGGGTAGGCAACTGTTTATTCAGTGGACCATAATTTGGTGTCATATTTTGGAAGTCTGAGTCTGGTTTTTGGCAGACTTAAAGTTCTGGGATATTTTATTTATTTATTTTTTATTTTTATTTTAAACCAAGAACATGTATTGGTACAATGTACATATAATGATCACATTCATCACATTTATTTTGTACCTATACATGATGCATCTTGGCTTTCCCCCCTCTTCCCCACCCCTCCCCTCTGTTCCCTCCATCCCTATTTACAGCAGGCTTATTCACATTTCTCCATAAATTCCCTTTCCCCTTTCTCTCCTTTTTTCCCTTCCTGCTTTTCCCTCTTCCCTCTTTCTAGTGCTCCTCTCCTTTGTATATTATCTTCCTATTATATCTATTACACCTCTTTGTCCTATTTACACTTATGGTTTCTCATATCAGAGAAACAATTCGATGTATACTCATGAGTGTCTGTATTCTTGCAATGTGGATTATGACATCAACCTTATAATAGAGGTTATGACATCAACATTATAATTTTCCAAGGATAATATTCTGCAATGTGTTGGAAAACATATGTCTCTTCTGTATTTTCAATTAAGATGAAATATTTAGGACAGTTATACTTTTTCTTGATGCTCTTAATGGCTAGCAGTGACTACAATTCCTCTGAATTAGGTACTATAGTATTTTCTTTTTATTAAAAGGGTGATTAAAAGTAGTAAAGATGTATGTTAATAGCATGATTACTGGATTTAGGTTTTCTTCATACATACTCAGGTGGATTAAAATGATTAAATGGGTTGGAGTCTCTGTGCATTTGTATCTGTGTGCCTGTTACTGTAAATATTTGCCAAGACATTTTGTTCAGGGACTAAATAAAGTAATATTTGCTGTTTAGTAATTTTTAAAACGCTATTTTCTCTTGCATCTAATAAAGGAATTCTGGTTTGCTTTCATAATTGCTGGAGATAAGAGCTTGTATTCTGACTAAAATTTCATTTTATATTAATTTGATATGAGGACATTTTTCTTGGAGACCTCTACAGTCTTTAATATATGTAACGACAGTCTGTGTAGTGATATGAAGATTATTTGGTGCTGGTAAGTCTGTATATTTATTTAGCACTTTGCAGTTTACACATTCATTTACATAAAATACTAAACTTCATCTTCAAAATTAATGAAATAATATCAACAATGTCTTAACTTTTGAGGTTAAGCTAATGAATTATTTTCTTTAATTTTGATCATTCTTATAGCTATTTATAACTCTCAAAATTAGAATCTTGAAGTTAAGATAATAGCAATGTTGGTTTATCTCAGTACAGTTTCTAAAAAATGGACAATATGTTGCTGTTTCCTTTGTTGAACTTCTCATGGTGATTCAGGTAATTAGCACAAATACTTAGAGAATCTGACAATGGCTTAGACTTTTGAATGGTAATATAATCTTTTACTCTCTGAGAAGATAATCTTTTTAAGATAATTATAAAATAGTTTTATTATACTCTAGGAGGCTCATAGACTCTTAAATTAGGTACAGTAATTCTATGTAAAGCCAAATACTATTTGGCTATATTCCTAGACTTAACCAGTTAATGTTATGAAATAGAAATCAAGAAATTAAAAAAAATTCTTCTTAGATCTACCGTGGATACTGATTGTACACTGTCTGTCCTCCTGCTAGTTTTTAGTGTATTTATTTTAATAATGATCTGCTAGAGACATTGCATTAAAAATATTTTGTAGTAATAAAATAAAGATTTTTAAAAGAATTTCTAAAACAATATCTTGGTTGATAATTCAAACAAGCATTGTACTTTTGTACTTCTCATTGAACCATAGAATCCCAGCCAATGAAACATTTCTTCAGGAATACTTCAGGCTCACCGAAATTTTCAAATACAAGGTTTTAAAAAGTATCATTCATTGGGCATTTAGGCTGTTTCCAAGACTTAGCTATTACAAATTGTGCTGCTATGAATATGGTTGTGCATATATCACTGTGATATGATGATTTTAATTCTTATGCTCTAGCTAACAGATATAGTGTAATTCTTGCCAATGTATTAGATCAGTCTAAATATAAATTTCAGATGTATATTATACATTGCTGGAGGGATCATACAGTCCATGAGTCAGGGTAATTTGTTTGGGAATTTTAAGAATAGATTATTTAGTGAGTCTTTTCTTACATGCTAAATGTATTACTGACATTATCTATCTTGGTTAATCAGTGAGAATAATATTGTTCCTGTTCGCCTAGGAGAAAACTAAGGCTTTAAACTACTTAAAATCAAAGACCAAATTTTGCTTTACTTTTTTTTAATGAAACATAATTTTTTTAATTATTTTTACCAAGAACATGTATTGGTACATTGTATACATAATGATCATAATCAACATGGTTATTTTGTACCTCTACATGATGCATCTTGGTTTTCCCCCCTCTTCCCCTTAGTGTAGTTGCTGGCAGACTACACTGCTCAGTGAATATTTGCAGAAGTAAACATGTAATATGTTCATGTATAAACTAGCAAATGAGTCAAATTTTGAACTTATATCTAAAATCTCTACATTTTCATTCTTCAACTCTGCCACTTAAATACATGAGTTTTTAGAAAGTTTGTCCCATCATGAGAAAACCTGTAGTATTTTTGATCCATAGAGCCAAACTTTTATTTTGAGATTGTTGACCTTTAAAATTGTATAGGGGGTGCAGAAATAGGGGACTTCTTATTTGTGCTGAAAGTTTAGAATTCCACCACTAGCTGTCAGAGTGTATTGGTGCCAATCAAATTTATATTTTATTAGATTAATAAGAGTTGACATGGAAGGCTGTTTTGAGGCTCCACTCTGCTATGATGTTATGTCAGTTTTTAGTGTCCTCAAAGTATGGCCTTAAAAATACAGAAATTTTTGGTAATTTCAGATTATGGATTTTAAAAAGAGCAAGACCTGCCAAAGCAGTATTTTTCTCAAATTACTTGGCCTATTATTATTCCGTTGTCTGAAAGGTAGCTATGTTAGTAAGTATAAATTACAACTGATTTTATAGAAAAGCCTTTTCTTTTTAATTTCCTCAGAGGTAAAAATAAAAGCGAGGGGTTGGGGATTTAGCTCAAGTGGTAGAGTGTTTGCCTAGCAAGCTCAAGGCCCTGAGTTCAGTCCCCAGCACCCCCCCGCAAAAGTGAACTTTTTGACTTCCTGAGCGGATTGGGTTTTTGATTCACTTGGAGTACTTGACATAGACCAAAACTGTAGAAATTCTAAATGATCACTTCTTAAAATTAAAGAGTAAAGTGCAAATCAAGCAATGTCTCCAGGATTATTAAATTTGACATAAAAATAAAATTAATTGAAGATCTTGTTTTGTGGTGGGTACTAGGTGTCAGGAGGAAAGGGTTTAAATATTCATTAGTTTAGTAAATATTTACTGAGTGTTTATTATGAGCCAGACTTCATTCTAGACCCAGTACTTTGGAATACAGTGTTGGACAAAACAGAAAATTTTCCTCATATGAAACTTCAGTGCTGGTTGTAGGAGCCAGAAAATGTACAAATACACACATGAATTATCATTGATATTGATGGTGTTCATTGTGGCAGAAATGAATTTGGTGCTGATAGGTGGTATATAGGCGAACTTCTCCAAAGAGGTTAAGCTGGAACAGAAATAGGAAGAACAAGTAGAGCAAAGAACTTGAGTTTGTTATTTGGCTATAGGAGGTGAGTGGGTTAGAGGGAGAGAAATAGGGATCAAATGGAAGAAATGGAATGGGGATGGATCATCAGTAGTCTGCTGGGCCACTGCAAGAAGTTTGGATTTTATTCTAAGTAATAGTACATTGTTTATACACTGGAGAATTTTAAGGAAGGGCTGTGATGACATTTGCATGTAAAGAAGGAAATTATGGTTCTGTGTGTTTATAGAAGAGAAAATTGGAGAGTGGAAGGGTAGGAGCAGAGGGACCAGGTAAGAAGCCATTGTAATAAAAAGAGCTGGATTTGGAAAAGAATAAAACTGGAAAAAGTAGATGGATATAATCTATATTTGAGGTACTGAGCACTGGATGGACTGAAGGGTTGGAATAGGGGACAAGGATCACAGGTGAGTTATGAATTGCTGGCTTGACTGGAAGATGATACCAAGGAAAAGAAGGAGAAAGTGAAATAGCCAGTAAGGGAAGAGGATGGAATGTATTACTCCACTTAGGACACTTAAATTTGAGATGCCTAACTGGAGGTGCTAAATTCTCAGTTGAATATGCAAATCTGGCTCAGGTATGTCAAGACTAGAGAAAAACTTTGTGAATGAACAGTGAGGAGATCATATTAAAGTAAAGCATTAGGACTGGATGAGTTTATCTGGAAAAAAATTATAGACAGAAAAAGGCTGGAAGTGAGCTGGAAGCACTGCTATAACCAGAGATCAGCCAGAAGAGCAAATGCCAGCAAAGTACCCTGAGAACAAAGGCCAGTAAGACAGCAGGAGGTCCAGCGGTGCAAGGGTGTTCAGCCTCTCTCTGAAGACAGGTAAATGCTTCAAAGAGAAGGGTGTGCTTAACTCTGTTTATGTTACAGAGAGGCCAAGATGAAGGTAGTGAACTTGACTCTGCACAGGAAGTAGTTTAAATCTGAGCATTGATGGTGTGTCATCTGTGGATTTGAATTAGATAGCAGTATAGTGAGTAGTCACAGTACTGGTGCCTGCTTCAAATGTAATACAGCTGGTCATCTTTACAATGTAAAGCTCTTATAGAGACAATATAATTCCTTGGCTCCAAAGTTTGACTGAAATCCTTAGTTCTTCTTTTTAGATGCCCTAGATTTAATAGAGTACCACTAGGCTATATTTCAAAACTACCAAACCAGAAAAAACAGGTTCTTTAATGTTGATGCCCCGTGTTAAATCAACAGAATGTAATGAGGATGTTTACCTGGTAGATTTTCAGAGCAGGCAGCACTATCCACAGACGTAGCTAGGTCGTAGTAAGTTCACAAACCTGTGCTTGAGGGAGGTACTGCTATCCCAGTCATGTGCAAAGAACAAATGAAGCTTGATGACTATGCAATTAAACAGTCAAAAAACATCACAGAAGCTCAGCAGCAGCAGCAGATCAGTTAATATCATCAATATTAACTGACATAATGTAATAATTAAAAACTTGTCTCCCAATGTTGTGTGAGACAGACAATACATGTAGCAAAGCTATGTTCATCCAAATTTTTATCAGTACAGTGCCTTCAATCCAACTTTGAATACACTTGTGTTTCTTTTGAATGTATTTGAAAATAATTATTTTATGGAGTAGCATTTATGCTTTCCTCTATGGTATTTTGAGATTATCAAGGTCTTTGCATTGAAATTACATTGTTTATGTGTCTTTTTCTACTGTAGGAATTCCATATATTTGTTTTATCACAATTAGTAATTTATAATGACATTTAAGGAATATTTTTCAACTACCTAGTTTCAGAATGTATCTAAAAACTCTTTTATAAAGTCACCTTCATGAGTTAAAATTTAGAAAAGGAAGCAAGGTGACAGCATTTGCATGAGTCTAAGAAAATATACAAAATACTACTGAGAAAAGATTAACAGTCATATGGTTGTATGCAGGCACATATTTTGTAAAGATTTTGGAAAAATAACAGTAGCTCCTTAAAAGAGGTTCCAACATGTTCACAATAAAGAAGGCCAGTACGTGCTAATCAGACCCACAACTCAAAGTGGTTGTCTATATTAATGAAAAAACTTGGTGTGGTCTCACTTTGGTTACAGAAACAAAGGAATGACACTGACTTCCTGCATGGAAATGTAGCCATTATTCAGAACTTAATGGATACTAATGAAAGTCTTGAGGTTAGAAAAACAGACATCGTAAAATAACACTGTTAGTAACAATTAGGAAATGCAACTGAAGGCCAAAAACATACCATTTTATGCTCACTAGAATGCTAAGAAAATGAAAGCCTTTCTATATCAAGTGTTGGAAATATATGGAACAATGGATAGGCATACACTGCTGCTGCTGGAGATGTAAACTAGGACAACCATTATGGAAAATGTAGTGTTACCTTATAAAATTAAGCACATGCATTCCCTATAATGAATAACTTATTTCTCATGTATAAATCCTAGGAAAACTTATGCTTGTGAATTAAGAGACATATATTAGAGTATTTCTAGTTGTATTATTTAGAGTGACAAAAAACTAGAAATGACTCAAAGATCCATCTACACACAATAGACTAATATACTGTGTTATATTCACACAGAGAATTATATGTCTATGAAAATGAATGAACTACAGTTAAACACAATAACACAAATGCATCTTTGAGATATGTTGAGTAAGTGAAGTAAGTTTCAGATTACACAATTTGATAACATACGTAGCTCAAACCAAATTAATTAAAACAATACATTTGCTATGTATATATTTTGAAATTATTTTGTAATATGTGTATATATACATATATATGTTATTTTTAATGGGAAAGTTTACTTTGGTTAAACAGAAGCAGGAGGAGAGCTGCGAAACAGCACAAAGGAGAGAGTTTAAAAAGTCATGGTAGTGTTATTGTTTTTAAATTAGTGAAGGGTCTAATAAGTGATGGTTCACATTTATTCTGTTATGATGCTTCCTATCTATAACTATGCTACATGAAATGTGTGTGTGTGTATATATATTATTATTAAAGAAGTAATATCTCCTGAAATCAGTTATTATTAGATCATCCTGACTGACAATATAGTTAAGATACTACCTGTTTTACCATCTAATCAGGTAACTCCCTGTGTCCTCCATTTGCTACCTGTATCACAAATAGCTTGTTGACAGGCACAAAAAGAAAACATTGCAGATAGTACAGTTGTATCTCTCTTTAAAAGCTTAGTTCAGGTCCTGAGGTCTTTTGGAAATCAGAATATATATTTAACACTTGGGTTGACAGTGTGACGTGTTCCACCTTGCTGAGCCTTCTCCCTTTCTTCCTTCAGTTTTAGAAGTGCTGGCAAGATAAGAATAAGGAAAATCAAACAAATCATCTGCCAAAAGGCTCATGTGTAAAGTATAGGCAAATAGTGCAGGAGTACTGATTAAAACAAGCAGATTGAAACCCTGATAACTAAACCTCACTAAGCACAGAGATTGGCAAGGGACCAACTTCAAGCACTTGAAGTGGCCCAATATTATCAGGAAGGATGATGTGTATGTGATTCTGAGCACTTGTCAAGTGCTGTGTATTTAACTGAAGAGATAATTGTATGCAAGTCTGTGGAATCCCTGGGAGGATGAAGAACATGGAGCTTGGTAGATTATTAAATATTTCATAATGTTTTTTATATTCATGAACGTATAATATAATTAGATCTTGGCTTAGTTTTCACTTTTGACTGCCATTGTTAATTTTTTTCATTCCAGAATTTTATTAACTCTCAACCCCAGAGTCATTACTTTCCAGGTGGATTTTATACTTAACTTTGGCTAAGCCTAATGCTTTAAATAATATTTGTAAAAAGAAAGAAAGAAAGAGCTTGCTCCACATTGCCTCATCTGTGAGTAAAGATTTTTGGTACCAGACTGTTGACTAACTTTTGATAGTTCCTTTGCTTGTGTCCTCTCCTCGTCCTGTCCTCTCTGTCCCCATCTCATCTCTCTCATGTTCTTCTGTCTTTCTTCTCCCTAGTTGCTGGATGGGTTGTGGTCTTAGGAAATAGTTGTTTACAAGACCGTGATTTTGCAGGGAGAGGTAACTCGTATCTAAAACCAAATATTTCCAGAATTTGCATAATCCTTTCTTCGATTGTAAAGTTAGGACACTAGATTACCAGGTTGTATTCTACTTCTCACTAGGCTGTCTGGGTATGCACACCTTCATTCTTTTGTTTGTTCATTTACTTATAGACACATGTATTGAATATCAATTATGTGCTAGTGGTGTGGCAGACCCATGGGATACAAAGAAGAGACTAGCACAATCCCAGTTTCCAAAATAATCGCACTCTGAAGGGACTGCCCACGTTTATGATTTAGAGTGGTGAGCTGCTGCGGGCTTGTACTGTTATGGTTATTTAAAAGTACATACACGTATTATGGTTGTTCCTGGCAATATTGACTTTTGTGAATTTTTCTTTCCAATTCTGTTCTGCATTGCATTTGTGTTTGTTTTGAAGTCTAAGTAAAAGTTAAGCCTTAAATCTAACCACAGGGGCCTGGAGTATCATTAGGTAAATTTTAGGGAAATTTGTTTCACTTTCCCAGTGCATGAATGGGACTGGAGAAGAGAAAATGCGTTCTTCATGGAAGACAAAAGGGTGCAGAAACACTGGTTTTAAAAACAAAATGAAAGTATTTTTCACTGTGTTTAACTTTGAAGAAAATGGTAAATTGCTGAAAATCTTGGCTGTGTCTTATTTTTTTCACTTGATTAAAAATATATTTATGATTCTTTTTTTTACAATCTGATGTAAATTCAGTTTCCTCTTCCTGGAGTCCTTGTAGACATCCATCCATCCATCCCATCCATCTATGTATCTATCCATATTTAATGACTACATGTCAGGTACAGACTCTACAAAGCATATAAGGCCCTCATCCTTCAATGGAGCTTGAAGTTTTGCTCTGCCTGTACTCCTCCTGTTCACATGGGAAAACCAAAATAAACACTACACAAAGATAGAAAAAGTGGAAATTTCAAACTGTAGTAACCATATTGAGAAAGAGACTTGTTTAGTTCGTATAGTGTTATCAATAGATAACTACATGTTATTTTGTTTAATAATAAGGATTTTTCTGCACCTGTATTTAATGAGTTGTAACAGTAGTATTGGTTTTACTTCAAGTGCAGGACAGGGATAGGAGACAAATTACTTCAAGTATTCATAAGAATACAAGATTGTTTTAGCTATGAGCTTCAAGTTGAAAAAGGAACCATCCACTCTGCATGCTTTTTAATAAACTAGAAAACTTTGTTTACTGGACTATCACTCCTTTGTTAATAAGAACATGAAGTATTATGGACCAAATAATCATGTTCATTTATAAATATCATCAAGGTTTAGGTAGCTGAGAGAAGACTATCTGATATCTAGAGAGGTGTTCTAATGTACTTTTTAAAAATGTCTTTACTGTTTCTCTTTATACTCCCCAGAATGCAGCACAGGCTTTTGTAGAGCTACATTTATAGCCGTATCACTGAACACCTGATTTTTATTTTGGAGTAGATCCAATGCAAATATTCATCTTAATGCAACATATGCAAAGGTCAGGAAGTCCAAAGGATGGTTCCCACAGCAACAGATCTTTGTTTCTCAGGAGCTTGACAGTTTTTGCTTTCAGTTTGTTTAGTAAAACTTTTCTGCTTATTGATATATGCTATGGCAATTGTTAGGGGAATGTTAGTTAGGAATTTTTTGATTTCCATTTAGAAAAATTTCAATTTTGGTACTATAACAATTTAGAGGCCATTTTATACTTCCCATATTTATGAAAAAAATAAAAAGAACCATGGAAATGTTAAATAAAATGTGAACACTTTCTTCTTAAACAATTATTTAATAATCATTCATTCATTTACCTATCAAAGGGTCTCGAAACATCTAATTTTGCCTAAGTCTTTATTTGTTTATGTGCGCATACAATAGCTAAGCATTTTTTTTACAAACTGAGATGTAGGAAAAATATTTGATCATAAGTGGGATAGTCTTGTGTTTGTCTGTGATGTATATAATGTTGAAACCAAAACACCCTATGGCCATATTTGCTACCTTTTTTTCTGTTAAAATAGTGTAATTACTCTGAAACTGTCCTGAATCAACCTTTCCATCATAGTCAGGCTCTCATTCCCTCGCAATGGCATTAGTTTTCCCCCTTCACTCCTGAGTCTGCACTTCTCCCTCTCCACCAGATCACCCCCATCAACGCACACCTCCTTCTGTGCCTCCTCCACCCCAACGTCCACTAGCACTCTCTGCCACATAGCTGCCACACTGTTTTTACTCTTCCCTTCATACTGGAGAGATTTCTGTATTCATTATCTTCATTTCTCCATCTCTTTATTTCACCCCCATGGATGTCCCATTCTTCCTGTCTCACTGTAGTTGCTGTTTTCCAGGATACCAAGCCTGATTTCATGTTTCCAAATGTAATGGTCACTTGTTTGAGCTCATCTTATTCAACCCTTAACCAGCAGTCAAACTTTTGGACACAGCTGAACATTTATATATACATTTACTCATGCCATGCAGTGTTAGGGACGTACTTAAACTAAATATTATTGGCCAGGTGCGGTGGCGCATACCTAGAATCTGAGTACTCTGGGGAGGGGGGTGAGGCAAGAGCACTGCCAAGTTTGAGCCTAGCCTGGGAAACTTAGTGACTTAGTG